>JACATO010002126.1:600000-808574 GCA_018389105.1 Nautilus pompilius
ATGAAAAATGTCTGGGAGGTCTTGGTAGATGCTTACCAATGCTTGCTACCTTTTAACAAGTTTGTGGATGCAACAAACTGCATTTGCTCTAAGGGAGCACTACATGTCAGTGTAAAAAATGCAAAATGTACATGGAAATCTGCAGTAAAAGATTTTACTTTTTCTTCACTCATTTTAAATCCATGCTCTTGCAAATAATGGCAGTCAATACATTAGAGTAATTATAACATAATAGGGTCTCGTGGTAGTCCATTAGTTAATACTAGACTGCTGAGGGCCCTAGATTTAATCCTGGATCAGCTCAATTTGGTAGCATGATTTCTTGTTCTTTTTTCCTCAGATGGCCACATGGATTTCCTTTTTCCATTTTTCTCTTACATCTAAAAATAGAGGTTTCTACTGCTGATTTCCTGATATGGTGGTTCTACATTTGATAGGGAGAGATCTAGGATGTTTGGTTTCTCCTGCTTCCCCCCCCCCCATGTTTTATGACTTATTTATTAATGCAGCATCACTGGCTTATGCCAGATGGCTTTAATAATGATAATGGTAATAACAACATAAATATACTTAAAATCTAGTTGTTGTTGAATTTTTTTTATGGAGCTCTGTACACTATGCTTGTAAAGTTCACTAAATCACATTTCTAGTCTTTTTGAGGTGGTTTTCTCTTTTGACAGAATTCTGGAAAGTTAGGGCAATGCACAATGTTTTCAACTTGATAACTAGATGTAAGAAAATATGCATGCTTTGTCATCTTCAATTGCAGTAGTTGCTTAGTAAATACAAAGACCAAGTTGGATATGTCATTCAGAGGTGGGAATATTGAGGCAATCAGGATTTTAGATCTCAGCCAAGCAGGTACATCTTTATGACATGCCAGATCATTTTAGGTCTGCAAGAGCCAATCACACCATCTTAAAAACACAGAAAAAATGTTTTTTAATGAGCACATTTGGCCCTTAAATGCTTTGATAAGATAGATTGCTATTAACATAATGAATGTAAGTATTAGTTTGTTACAAATGTTTTGTCAGTTTTTATATTATGTTAATTTGGGGTTCTTGTTTTGCATGCTAGTGGAGTTATATGTAGATAAGTTATATATTTTGTAGTATGTGCTTTAGCATACATTATGTAAAACCTACCTTTTCTTAAAATCATAAAATGGATATTTGTTTCAGGGTTCTAAGTAAAGCATGAATAGAAAAGTTTTTCATGCCATTTTGCTTCACAAGTTCAAACCAGGCCACAAAGCAAGCGAGGCAACTCATAACATTAAGCAGGCATGGGGCAATGACAGCAAATGAGCGAACAGTACAGCGATGGTTTGCAAAGTTTTGATCAGGAGATGTGAGCCTCGAAGATAAGAACATAGTGAACGTCCTTCCAGCTGTGATGATGACCGTCTGAAAGCCTCAGTTGAAGCCGATCCAAGAAAAACAGTTGGAGAAATTTGCTGGAGAGCTTGACATAAGCACTGCAACTGTTTCCTGGCATCTTGAAGCAATCAGCAAGGTGAAAAGGCTTGACAAGTGGATGCCCCACAACCCATTTCTTGACCGAATCATTACAAGTGATGAAAAATGGATCCTTTATGACAATCACAAACAACCAGCACAGTGGCTTGACAGAGACAAGGCACCTAACCACATTTCAAAACCCAGCCTCCACCCATAGATCACTGTCTGGTGGACTGTAACTGGTATCATCCACTATAACGTCTTGCAGTGTGGTGAAACCATCACAGCTGAAAGCTGCTTTCATGAATTAAATGTTCATCAGAAACTCTCCCAACAACAGCCAGCATTGGTGAATCAAAGTGGCCCAATCCTGCTCCACGACAATGCTCGTCCTCATGTTGCAAAAGTGACTCCTCAGAAACTGAACACATTTGGGTACGAAGTTCTCCATCACCCAGCCCATTCACCAGACCTTTCTTCCACAGATTACCACCACCTCAAACACTTCGAAAGCTTCCTCTGTATGAAATCCTCCTCCAACCAGGCAGCAATTGAAACTGCCTTCCAACAGTTTATTAATTCCAGAAATGCAGATTTTCAAAATGGTATAAATGCACAATTGTAATGGAACTAACTTTGATTAATAAACTTCACTTACAGCAATGATACAAAGTCCCATTATTGCGGTAAAAAAAATAATAAATAAACTTTTGTAACAACCTAAATCTTTAGAAATCTGCTTCATGCTCAATTCTTGGTAAAAGGATCTCTATGTGTTTTAGAATATTTGTTACCTTTGTTTTTAACAAGCTTTTTAATGCTTAAGTGAAATAAATTGGCAGTGTTTCAAGAGTTATTTTTCTTGGATTTGGAAGGAAAAAATGCTTCCATTGTGCAGCCTAGTGTTATGTTATTCTTATTACCAAGACAACATTGCTTGCATGAAAAAAATGAATATGTGCGACTGTGCTAATAATTTAAAAACAAAATACTTTGTTGTATATTTTTAGTCTGTGATTAAAGATGTCACTGGCTTCCCATGGTGGAACTCTATACATGATGACAGTGGAAGTGACTATAAACAAACGAGAGACCAAATAAAGCTATTTGCGGACAAAAATTCAAATATTTTCATTTCTCTAGGCAGACAATTTTTCTTAGATGTGTTTTCTGGGGCAGCCATTTTTCAAGTTTACATTATAGTCGTCATTAACATGGCTGCTTTGATTGAAACTGCACGCAGAGTGCAATGAATTATTAGTTTGTGCTGATTCTGCTATTGATTTTCCAGTCAGATGTTCTATTTTCCTCTTTCCTTGCTTTAGCAATCACTTTATTCGTGTGGAAAATAACCGGAAAAAGAAAAATCAATAGATTTATTTTAAATTTTTTCTTTCTTTCTTTTTATTTATTTTAAAATAAACTGCTGAAGTTTTAAGTTCACGGTTATTAGGAAATTTTAAAAAAATTCAAATTAAATGTACTAAACAAAAAACCTATGAGTAACTCTGTATTTGTGTTAAAATAACTGGAGATATGAACTTCATGCATGTGAGGTTTACTGCTTGTTGGTTGGGTTAAAACTGTATTTAATCAACTGTGCAATTTCCCAGATAGCTGTTTGGTCTGGACTGAGTGTCTCTGTTACTCTACAGATGTTAAAGACTCAGTTTCATGTTTAAAAAATAAGCAAAAAGATGCTCAACAGATATTTTGTTTCACCAGAAATCAAGACTGAATGACAGTCTGTTGAGGAGGGCTAATGAGAGCAATACTTTGATATATTAGGGAACCACTAAACAATTCAGCAGCTGCCTAGATTATTTTTAAAAATTCATTATTAAATAATTTTCTTGTATTTTTAATGATTTTTTAAATATTAATATATATCAGAGGCTGCCATATTGGTAGATTGGTAATTCACTTCGATTAATGATTACATCATTTTTCTTGAAACTGGGCTGTCACTACTAAAGATGGCTACACTCTTTTGTTTGCAAAGTGAATTATGGGATTGATGTTCAAGTCTGAATGTAGCAGAAAAACTGGCTAGTTGCACCTTGGAGAAGTCCAATAAATCTGAAGGCTTTTATGCAATTGCGGAAAGTTCTATTGATAATGAAATAGCAAGGAATAAAAAGATATCTTTGAGATCTATCTTTAATGGCTGGCTTAAAGAACCAAATGACCAACTTTATATGGTATTAAAAATAAAAGAAATAAGTGTCATGTAAGATAGTTGCCAGTTTTTTTTAAAAAAAGTGGTAGTTCCTTTGTCTGTTGATATAGCTATGAGTCATGCCAACAACATAGAAATGATATAGCAACTAGGAAGTGATTACAGATATACCACACATTTAGATTTTTCTGCAGTGACTTCTGGGTACTGATAAGGGCCTCTGATATATCAACTCAGAGCTCTTATACATTACATAACTCCGAAAATAATTTTCAAAAATGTTTGTTATTGAAGCTTGTTTTTTTTTAAATATGTAATTTCATGGAAACTTAATTCAAACATTGATATGTATCTGTAATTTTTCTAACCATTTGGCACATGTCTGCTTAAAGTATAATTTATTTTATATAACCAGATATTCTTAAGTAATGGAATCTTAGCAATTCAGTTTTCTTCTCTTTTTTTCGGTTTGCTAAGGTAGGAATGATTTCATAGTGGTCATGTTTAGTCTGAGATTGGTGTCTTGGTGTTATGGCGCACACCGACATCTACAAGGAGACGGACAACTCTGGTGGTGAGGGAGCATAGTTTCTCAGTTTGTTAGGAAATGCTGCTAATTTTGCACCACAAAAGACTTGGCAATTAATATTTCTGCAGGGATAGCATTCATTTTTAGATATGCGAAGAAAACACATTGCCCAGAGGAAACCAACTGAGTCAGATGATAAACAAGGGTAAGTTATTCCAAGTAGTCACAAACACTGGTTCCTGACAATAGCAGTCCACCATGCTGCCCTTGGCTTGTTAAGATGAGATTGTTGATGCCTGAAATATAAATACTAAAAATAAAATAAAATTCATGCTCAAACTTTGATGAAACTGTATACATAAGATTAGAAACAGTTTTTGTCAATTTGATTTTCTTTTCAAATACTTGAATACCTGTTTCTGAAGAAAATTATAATTGATCAATGCTCACTTTCTCATAAATAATCATTGATTTAAAAAAAATGAAAACTCAAAATACATGTTTTATTGAAGAGCATTGATTATATTCAGGGTTTAAAATGGTTTATCAGATCAGCATGCCTACTTGTTGCCGCCATTTTCTTTTTGTCGACTCAATGAATGTAGAATAATAATTTGCTTTATAGTTCTTTTGTTATTTTTGGTTTGTGCACGAGAACACATCACCTGCCTGAAAGGTGAAATTTTTTTATTCCATGGAACTTTTGCAGATTTTGCAATAACTCTAAAATAAGTTTTGAGGTAAGGCTCTTTAATATCTGACTACGCAGTCTGGAGATGGTTACAAACCAGTAAACCTGCCCTCAATTTATATTTAATACATTTTATTATGGGGCAATGGCACACTGTTGGACTGCTAAGGTAAATTGCCTCAGTTCGATTTCATCAAAAGGACCGACTTGGATTGATCTACTTCCATGGCATGGTTTTCTCTCACTTCTCTTTACCAGCCAGCCATCTCATCTATAAAATGTAGAGTTCTCGTATGGATTTCTGTGCTGAAGTTGGAAATGCCCAGCTCTAAGTGCCACAAGATCGGCAGTTGAAAAATATTGAAGCCAGAATTTGACCTTTTCTCCAAAGGTCAAAATTTGTTGCATGAAAAGAAATGGAATAACCTGCTAAAGATTTTTAAATGATAAGTCAAACATTCAGACTAAAGGTAGTACAAAAATGAGAGAAATTGCTCTGCCATACTAATCTGGTCAAATTTTTGTTATAGTGTTTTAGTTTCTTGCAGATAATGGCAAATAAAGACAAGCAACCAAGAAATTGTTTATTTTGGTACTTGGCCAAGCCACCGACAGTATGAAGAACCTCTATTCTGTTTAAAAACGAGTCGTCAAGATTTTGTATCATGATCCAGGTTTTTCTCCATGTGAGAGTTTCTGTTAATTGCTTCATATGGAGGGGGGTGGACAGGTTGTTTTTAGCTAAAGATCCATATGTTCCCAGATGTTTGATCTGATTTATATAAGAGTCCTGGTTGTCCAGGGAAGAAGCTGAATGGCTTAATTTCTCTTCCAATCACATACACTGCATGTGGTATGTAGCATATTCTCCTGAAGAATATGGCCTTTAAATCTCAGCATATCTATCTTTAAAAGGCATTAATTATACCTATCAGAATTGAGATGTAATTCAGTAAACACATTTTTTTCCCATCATGCCACATTGCATACCATACCTTCACTTTTCCAGTGCCATGCTTACCTGTGAGCTTAAAACATTGTAGTTGAAGAACTTTGTTAGAATTTCTTCAGGATTTCTAGATATGAATTGCTGAAACCTGGACATTGAAGACAAGTACATGCCACAAAACATAAGGACCTTGCTACACTTTTTTTGACTATACTTTTCTAACCATTTTATTCCTAATGGACAAAAAAGGGTTTCTTAAGTGCTGCACAGCATCTGTAGCCAATTCAGTGGAAATGATGTTTGACCATTCTTTTGGCTATTGTGAATGTGAACATCATTCTTGTCTTGGTATCACTGTTGAAGGCCTTCCACATTGATTTCCTAGTGATGACATTTGCCATGAGAAAATTGTGACAATATTGGCCATAGATCCATGAGAACTGTCAAGATCTTTTCAGCCACACTCTGAACAGCCTTTAGCATGACCTCAGGTAAACAAAATATTATAGGATCCACTTGTTTTTGGCCCAGTGAATGAGCATGCCGGTTATCTGCTCATCTGGATGTCCAGTATATACATGAAAACATCTGAAATATGTAACCTTGTTCAGATCAATCAAATTAATATGGCAGTACACTTTATTTCTAAGGGGTCTAATGAAAAATATTCACATCTGGAACATCAAAAAACACAGAAGAGAAATATGATATTCAACTCGGGATATTTGGGTTTACAACTTTGTATTTGTGGTGAATGTGCAGAAATTCATTAACAGTTTTTTCCACAACATTGTGTCAGAATGGAGTAATTTGCTATTTAGAGTTGATGATAATGTTCATTTGAATATGATATTTTGGGGGTTTTGCATATTTAACATATATTTTTTTTCTCGGTATTTTATTAATTTTTTTAAATTTGCACACCTTAAAAATCTGACCACTAAACTTACAATGTAGTATAAGGAATTTGAGGAAGGATGATCTCTAAGAACTTGAGCTTATGACATTAAACAGTAGATGGGAAATTAAAATAGTATCTTAAAAAGCCCACCGAGAGGAAAGAATGGAGAGATCCATAGTTGCCAACCTTCAAAGCAGATGAAAAAATCGGGAGAAACTGAATAAAATGTTTTCATGCCTCTAGCGAATGCATTTTTGGGCGTGCAAACCAGATGGCTGAGAATTTAAAGAGATATAATGGACAGCACTAAGTCATGAGAGATTTTTAAAGTATAAAATCTTTGTTTTATTTTTTTTTTTTTGTATAACAAACAAACTTACTAATAAGCACAGTGAGGTTCAATGGTTCCCTTTTTTGTCTGTAGCTAAAATAGTGATCAGTTCATTTTTAGAAAAACAACGACAGCATTAAAAAAAAAATCCACATGAGATTGCCAAAAGTGTAATCGGCATCAAAAGTAGCCAAATCATGGTCTAAGTAGTTACTACCTTACCGAAAATAAGCATTTTACCTTGAGTACAGAAATTAAACCATATTTTTCCTCCTCAAAGTTATGTTCTTTTTTCGCATTGAATAGCCATGTGAATCTATTTTAAATAATACGTAGTACTGGCTCAAACTTGTTGGCCATTGTAGCAGATCACCATAACACGCGGAGTACATTTGCTTTACATTAGTGGATCACAAATAAAAGCTTTTACTATCCCTGAAGGGGCGTTGCTGCTACTGCAATAAGATAAACAGGACCTGACACCTTTTTTTTATTTTTATTTTTACATAATTTGAGAAAAGTTAAAATATCTTTTATTACAGTTATGAGAAAAATCCAATAAAGCTTAAGAAAATGCTGCATGATATAAATTTCAAGAGCTAAACACAACAGAAATATAACTCAGTCTCTGGATAATTATATCACATTAAACAAATGGTGTGTGGTGGTCTGGTTTAAAATGTTTGAAGATACACGAGCAGCCAGCTAGATTATGTGCTAGGTAAGGTCAGCAATCTGTAGACCAAAGAGCACCAGCTGGTGCTTTGATCTTCAGTGTAAGACACTGAGACTGAGTCATAGTAGTTAAGGGCTCTTTGATGTGCTTGCCAGTTGGGGGGGATGTCTTGATGCATCCTTATCAGTAACAGGAAGATAAATGCCTTGTGGCTAGATGATAGACCATGATATTTCAGATAATTACATAACCATCTAGTTGGGTTACTGCCAGCTGATTAATTCATTCAAAGACTTCTGTTTTGAGCACAAAATGATGCATTACATTCGCAGGTTGTTAATATTCAAGTGAAAACCGTATCAAATAAGCATTTGCAATTTTAAATATCAACATTATTTTGCATAATTTATCTTTTTGAATGTTTACCCTAAAAGGTATGATATTTGAGATATTTCTAACAAAAATATTTAACAAAAGAAAGTAGATTTTTTAAATGTAGAGACTAGAAGTATATTGCCAACAAATAAAAAGAAAAAGGGATATTGTTAACTAGCTAGAATCTTCCTATTCTTGTAGTAAATATGGAATGTTTATAAAGCAATAAATATGCAAAATAGATTTATTTTTTTAATCGCAAGAGTTAGGTTATTAGTAGTTTTTAAAATTCAATATTATGTAATTAGTTCATGTATTTATTGTTTTTGAATTGTTTGTTCAAAGACAAATAATTATCACATGCCAAAGTGATATTTAGTACATAAAAGTAAGAGATTGCATATCCCTTTAAAAACAAAAAAAAAAAAAGTATCTTTTTCGACTATAGTAGAAATTATATTTAGATACAGACCTTAAAATGTACTCATTTCATTCTCTGGTTATAATCATATGCACCTTTCTATAAAGAACATCTGCATCTGCAACTATAGTAACCTAGAAGATGCGAAAATGCCATAAGAAAAAATTCTAAGTGTATACAAGTTTTACATACATTATTTTTTGTGTATATTAATAAGCATAAAAAACAGTTCTTAATAAGAGAGAGAGAGAAAATTACTGAAACATCAGTATCACACAATTTAGCCATTTAAATTTAATAAGAGCAGTAAATTTTCTAGTTATTTGTGTGTTCTTGGTTCAAAGATTGTTAGAGGTAAATCTGAGAAAGCTTTAGATCAAGTACCAGTTTGTGGTGCTGTCAGAAATCTGTGCATGTGTCAACTATGAAAAGCTACTCAATCAACTTATAGAGAACTCTCAAATATGGCATTTCAAACCAACTTAGAAGAAAAAATTATTTGATATACACAATGTTTAACCTATGTTTGTGGGTCCACAACTTTTTATTTGTATGATTGCTATGATATTTTTCTCATTGAACATGCAAAAACCCTGCACCATTTTTCCTTAAATATTTATACACGAAACAAAATCTTTGACAAACTATGATTAGGCTATGCTCCAAATTTCAGAGGCATTTGGATGATAAAAAAAAATAAAGTAGTTATCGATGGCAGAGAATAATAAGTAGATTAAAATATCATAATTAAGAAAATACCGATAGCCTTGGAATCACTGAATCCACAAGTTTACTACTGTATAAGGCGAATTTCCACATGAATCAAGTAGACACCTAAAAGCTAAGAAATATTGGCCAATTAATTCTTTGTTCAATCCAGAAGATTCCTTAAGATAGTTATTTTATATTTATAACTTATAAGCAATTGCAGCAAATAGATAAATCATCACCTGTAAGAAAAGGAAAACTTTGCACAGACTCTTTCAGGTATAGAACACGTTTTGGGCTGGAGCAGGAATTATGATAAGTTTTTTGATTATGTCCTTTGATATGTGTTACTGCACATTCTGTCAGTAAGTGATTCCCTCAAGAAAAATACTCAGATAAAGTAGTCATTTCTATAGACCACATCTTTCAAACTAGGAGAAAAAATGTCTTGCTTCATTGTCCAAAAAAATTGCATGCACATAAAGAACTTCAGAGATCATTGTTTTTGTACATCTTTACTTAACTTGCCATCTAGTTTTACAATGTAATTAAGATGCAAAATATAAACAGCCTTGTAGTAGGCTATGACATTTTGGTATCTTTCATTTTCTGGTCTCTAAAATCTTTAAAAAAACTAAATGTTTCAGTAAAGAATCACCTGATCAGAATATGCACTTTTTTTTTTGTTGTCTGTACAGAGATGTGTACATGGTAGATAACTCTGGTAAAGGAACATACATTTGTCTGCTAGGAAGCATTGTCAGTCCTGTGCCATGTGATATATGACACACAGCTTTGGCAGGGAAATCCCTACCATTCTACTACATTTCTAGATGTGGGAGGAAACTAGAGTGCCTGGGGAAAACCCATATTTCCAGCTTAGGAGAAAAAATTGAGAAGAAACCATACTAAGTATGCCAAACAACTATACTTTTTAGGAAATTAACTCATATGCTTGACCTTAGCAGTTTAGTAGCCTGGTCACTGTCTTACTTTTCATTTAACTGATTTTTTTAGATTCTTTTTCTTCTATTTATATTTTTTTATACTTTTTCCTGTCATGTGTATCTTTGCATTGATTGAAAATGGAAATCTCTAAATTCTTAGAGTGTAAAAAAAGTTTAATAAATTTTACCCAAGATTTCTGTCTTTAGGTTGATCCTTGTTAGAATCTGTTCCAAGTAGTACAGTCTATTAAAATGTCTTTTGCTTTCAAGATATTTAATGGAAAACCAATCTTACATATAAGAAAAAATGCTTTGTCATATTATTATCTTAGAAAATTGCTTTTGTGTAAAGTATCTCATGTTTAGATTTACATTATTGACTAATGCATTCTTTTTCCTTCCCTTTAGTGACTTCTGTCCAAACTTATCGAAGTAGCAGCAAGATAGAAGGGGGGGGATAGAGGGCATTTGCTTTAGTGACCAAGTAAACATGTTTTATTGTAGCTTGAATGCCCCTTTTTTTCCTGCCATCATAGATCACCCATCATGTCCTTGGTCATGTAGTTTTTCTAAGCCAAACTTTGTATAATGATCAATGATAGTATTGACAATGGAAGTAGCATCCAGTTCAAAAAGTTGTGAATCTAAGATAGTATTTTCATCTTTTTATCAATTAAATGTACACCAAGTGACAATTGCTTTTCATATATGTGAGCATTTTCATCAGCAATTATTGAAAATCCAGTGGAATTGCTTGCCAAAGAAACTCTTTCTGATAGTTTCTTCACAGTGACAGATTAATTCATTTTCTACATAGATAGTAAGCATCAGATGGAGCATTTTCCAAATGTTTTTGTAGTGTTTCATCCCATGATTCAATAAGAAAATTAAACAGGATTGAACATTTTCAGTTTTGTTTCCCTTAACATGTAAAGCAATGTCATGTGTACAACAAACAAAAAAAAAATGGTTGACAATATTGGATATAAGACTTTCTGGTTCTGTTCAAGGTCCTGCTCCAATTCACTGTCCAGTTGACAATGTTCAATTCTAGTTTTTTCTTGATGGCCGAAAAGTTATTTACTTTAATCTGCATATTTCTGAGTCAAGTGGTAAGAATATGACATTTTGCTCTGTGATGAACTGGCTTGTGTGGAATAGAAAATTACTATTTGTTACAGTAATCCTACTTTGAGATTTTGGTGAAGAACTGAAGCAAGCTGATGCCTTCTCGAAGTACAATATTTGTGTATAAGTTGTTGATAAAAATGTATGCAAGAATGCATCTGATGTTTCAACCATTTAAAACTTGTATGTTTTATGAAATACAAGAATTCAACAGAAATTGTTTTATAGCACATAGAGAACTGATGTGCTTTGAGAGGAGAAACTGTGTAGCCATTTTTGAAATGTTCAGAAATTCTAAATTAATTTAATGGTGATATGTTTGTAATTCTGGATGGGCAAATAGTAAAGAGCGGCATTGTTGTTTCGGTCATCATTGACGTTATAGCCTATTGGTGAAGACTTTTCATTTTGGCCAAGATAACCTTGGTTCGAATCCTGGCCATGATAAATGCATTTTGCGAATATGTATTCAAATATTTTAATCATCAGACTGATATACCAACATTGTACTTCTTCTACAAAGCTTCAGTTTATGTTCCATGATGAATTGACTATTTACGCTGAATATTGATCTAGCCACATACAGAAACCCCATGCTTTTTTTTTTGCATCCTTTTTGAAATTGTAATTTTCAAGAGACGAGTAATTTTTTACAAGTAGATTATGTTTAAGATTGCTCGTTAGTTAGACAAATTAACATGCAATCCAATATTATGAAGAAGAATGATTGGGTTGATAACATTTAACTGCTGCTGTTGAATCTAGACCATCGATAGTGCAGCTTTGTTCATAAGTTCTTACCTTCCATAGTGTTTCTAATTTACACTGGTAAAATCTTTCTGATATCCATTTTTGAAAAATGGAGTCAATAAAATACCTAAAACAAACACAAATGTAAACCATACTTGACTTGACTGGGTCACTCTGCTACTGGGTGGGATTTTTTTCCAATTTTTACAGCCTGGTGGGATCTGAAAGTGGCTCCTAGCACTTAGCTTGATTGACCAATTAGAAGCACTGCTAGGGTTGCTAACTAACTAATTAAAACACAGTTATACTAATCATGTTTTGATCCCCTTCATTTCTTAATTAACCTATCAGTTGGTTTCTCAAAACTAGACAGACATGATTAAGCATTTACTTTGACATACACATGCTCTACCATTGCCTTATATTGTATGTTCTGATATTGATACTCTCTTTCCAGCCTTTGACCTTTTGGCCTTCAGCCAGGTGTGGCCAGACTCATTATTTCTTATTTGATTCATCTAGCACTAATGAGCATGATGAATTAAGCAAAAAAATAACCACCATTACTCTATTGCCATCAACTTTCTGGGAGTTTCCCTTTCTTGCCCCGCTTAGAGACACCCATGTCAAAGGCCAATTCTATATATCTGTCTTTCTCCAAGCCTCTGTACTGATGCTGGCACACAAAGAATCCACCAGAGGAATACACTCTTTCCATGTTTTTGTTTCCTAAACCAAATGGAGAAAAACAGGAAGCAGAGGTCAGATGCATAACTACCTCAGAGCATCCCTGAACCTAGTCTGTATATTTTTTTTAAATCTTTTTGTGGTGTGTGTGAAAGTTCTTGTATGCATGTGTATCTCCGAGGAGAAGGGAGTGGAGGGTGGTGGCCGAAGCCGTGTAGGGGCCGAAACCCAGGTGGAGCAAGCTCCCGTTAAGGCCTAAAAGGCCAGGTTGAGGCGCTGAAGCACCTCGTGTAGCTGACTGCCGAGGTGGCCAGAGTTAGGGGCGCAAGTGCCCCATGTTAGAGTGACTGCTTCCCCAGCCAAAAAAACAATCTTGGGAAAAAGGCCTCAGCACGTCGAGACCGGTTCTCGGTCTTGACGCACCTAACCTTCCCAGCCAGATAGACAAGCCAAAGGTAAAAAGTGCCCCTCGCCTCCACTATTTTCGGGCAGAGAACTTTCCGACAGCCCCACCCCGAAGCAGAGTACTCGCCTCCCCACCCACATGAGGTTGACCCCAAGTGACCTCGCCCAGAGGGCGTGGTCCTTGGTCTCCACCCCAAGTGGTAGGTTGAGAGCACAATCCGCTAGAGGCTCGAGAAGAAGTCTGTATCTTAACTACCACTACCTTTTGTTATTGGTAGGTGGTGCACATCAAATACTTTGCTACAGACTTTGTGGGAAAACCTCCCCAAAGATTTATGCAGAACCATATCAAATGTTTTATTGAAATCAAGATAAGGAACACTGATACTGTTATCTTGGTCTAAGTTAGTCATTTTGTTTTAACAAAAATTCCAGAAAATTACTTAGGCAAGATTTTTCAAAGATTTTTTCTAAATTGAAAAATGTTTGTTTGTTACTTACAAGTGGATGCTTAGTGTAAAGATAGCAAATTGTAACAGTCCTTTGAGAATGATGCTCTCTTAGCATGGCTGTTTTTTAATCACAAACAAACAAGCCCCGCCCAGCCAATGGGCGTCATTACATCATTGAATATTCTGTGCTCCAGTGAAATAATTGTACATCTAAAGATTCTTGATAGTGAAATTTATTGAATATATCACCTATCATTACTTTGGTAACTTGTGTAATTATTGATGGGTCAGCAAGTTATTTGGATTTCTGAGAATTTACATCTATTATTATCTTTCTGAGAAAAGATATTTGGCAGGATAATGGGAATTGATTTCAGTTAAAAGGCCGATGCTGTCTCTTTATATTGATTGATCATAATTGGTTTATTTTCATGTTTAGTCAATTTGTCTAAAATATATTTTTTTTGGGGGGGGGTAGAATCGCTATGGTCTTGAAATGAGTTATCTCAGAGGAAAAAAATAAAAAAAAATCCATTTACCTGAGTATCAGATTTCTGGAGCTTTTTGCCATAAGTCACTTTAGATTTTCTTCTGATTTTCTTTCACAGTTACTTTTGTTTCCGTACAATACAAATGATGTTGTGGCAATCAATTGTTGCTAAGTCTGGCAAATCTTCATACTCTTCTGAACAATCTTTGATTTATTAAAATACCTCTAAGGTATAAGTTAATGATGTAGTTCCAAAACCATAGTTGTGTATTTCCTTTATATTTTCTTATAATTATGAATCACAAGGGAAATCTTTGAAGGCATTTGCCAATATCCAGATAAAAAAAGAAATCCTGTCAGAATCTGCAGAAAGGGGGCATACAATTGTAATGGTAAAAATTATAGCAATTCATTTGCTAGATAGTCTGGTGTTGACTCAGTGATTGAGTGGAAACTGCTTCAGCATTGCAGGTGGTTACAAGACTTCGTTTTGGGAATATGGGTAGTTTCATGACTAACTCAGGAATATCAAAAATAAAAGCAAAGAAGTTTTACTTTCGTTGTGTAAACCTTTGGTTCATTGATATTTTGGATAGGCTGTGCAGGCAGGCATCACTTTCTTCAGGTCTTAGGCATTGGTAATATGATCTAAAATATTAAATCTGCCAAGTTTGAAATTTTAAGGGCAATCCTATTAGGGGTTTCTAAAATAATTAGAAGTTTTAAGTGAGTGGAGAGACACTTTTCTTTTTTTTTAGTATCTATGGTTACTATTCTAGATGTTGTAATTAACAAAGTATTTAAGATTCTCTCATAGTTAGATACCAGTAAATATCATTTGTCTGTAAGACACCATAAACCATTACAGACAATAGAGTACACGAATGGCTCAGCATTGCATTTTGGAGTGAAAATATTACTCGGTGGGAAGCTAATTCATTTGAAGGCAATGATTTGAATGATAAATGCCACAGTACTGTTTTGCTACTGAATGAACCTAATGAAAGTCATTGCAAGAACTCTTCATTTTTAAATATCAGAAGAAAGTCACTTGGTCAGTTGGTGAAGAAGTGCAAGAGAAAACCATGTCAAAGAGGTATGATAAACTGAACTTGTCCCAACAAGAATTTGAACTCATCCCTTAACCTTAGCATCCACTACTGGACTACCATGCTGCTGTGCTCACTGTGATCTCTTACTTAGTTACTGTTTGCTAAAGTTCACATGGCTTTAAAAAGAATACTGTGTTCCAAGAATTTAAAAACTTTCAAATAGATGGCTGGAATGCACCTTATTTTTCAGTATATAAGTCGATGTGGAGTATAAGTTGAATTGACTAATTTTCCCATTTTCATTTCATTTATTTATTAATAAGTTGATTTGGACTATCAGACAAGGCTAGATAAAACAACAGTAGTAGCCAGACTTTCAACCAGTCGAAAAAATGTCACATCCTTCATAATGCTGTTACCTTGCATTGCTGTCTATGGTACTTCCAAGCTCACAAATATTAATTATCCTTGTACATATCAGAGATCTAATTTGTGTCTGGTTAACTGGGATGTGGAAATAGTTTTTCAACATATTTTTAATCATGGAGAGATATCTGAAACAAACTGCAAGCACTATCATCAGTTCTGGAATCAAAAGCCCAATGATGCCTATATCTTTAATCACTGCATGACATCAGCGATCATCAGTTGCGATTTGTTTGTTTTCCAGTCTCAGCTGCACAGTACTAAGTTTATGACACGATGCATTGGGCTGGCATTTAGTCCTCCAAGTTAACCTCACTTTGCAGCCACAAGTCTGTAACATATACTTCACTTTATGCTAGTTGCTGGCACCATATTGTTTCTTATGCACAGCCATATTACTGCCTGTTCCTTTAGCAAACTTAACTTCTAGCTTTTAAAAGCTGCTGTTATGGCTTCCATGACTTTACAGCAGGCATTTTGAGATGAGCTAGAGGATTTGTTGGGGGTAATTATACATATACTTAGTATTGAAAAGGATAAAACATACAGGATGAGCATGTGCTTCTATTGATCGGATAATTTCGCATGTTTCAAATGAAAAATTGTGCAGTTTATTTCAGAAAATAACAGACTGTCATTTTCTTTTTTTTTTTTAATGAAATCAAATTCACTGACTCTATCCATAGATAAGTTGATTTGGAGTATAAGTCGCAGCTCGGACTATTGGGGAAAACGTATCAACCTATTCACTGAAAAATACAGTAATATCAATATGCCTTCATTGCATGCGTTCCCAAGTCTCACTCTGTGCTATAGCACTGTTCACTTTCTGGTGTTAATTATTTTTTAAAAAAAGGAAATGAATGCTTCCATTGTAGCTTTTATAGATGATCATTGATCACAGTCCCTGTACAGGTCTGACCTCATGTTTGTTAGTCTCAAAGTTGGCGGATGAACTTATTGGTAGGAAAACCCAATTTGAAAACATCAGCATCAAAGTGGATCTCTGATGCAGAGTGTGCTGAAGCCTCCGCTGCTGCACATCACACCCATGCAGGAAATTGGCTCCATTGAGCTTCTCCAGCACGCTGGTCAGGAATGCCTGGGGTGTTCTCTCTCTGACAACGTGTTTGTTTTCTTTACCCCAGCCAACTCTGATATGAAACAAAAGAAAAGCCCCTAAGATGTTTTGTGAAATTCAGACTTAAGATTGATTTTGTTCATTGGAAAATGTATGAGAAGGAGAGTAAGGAAGTTCAAAGTTTGGATGTGTGCACTGAAAGGGTTTAGTCTGTTGCACAATGGAGCAGATCAGCAGGTGGTTCTAGTGACATTTACTTTGTGCATGTTTTTTATTAATATAGTGCAAGAGGCCCTAGAACAGACACTGGCAGGCATTGGACCATAGCTAAGGTCCTTTTCCATCTCAAAGGTTTTGGTAGTCATAAAACTAGTGAGTGTGAAAACTGTTCTTTACAACAAGGGTTAGTCCTATAGTGAAATGTCAATATTGGTGTCGTCTTTATTTACAGCAGACCTTTTTGTGTTGATAAGCTGGTAGCAAAACCAAGACCTTTTTGGTTGCTAAGTAGCCTTATTGATCCTTTTAACCAACTGGTCCACCATTCTGACCACTTGGCTACAAGTAAAGTTAATACGAATATTTGCACACCAAGAAGAGTGTCGTCTTTGGACTCTTCTCCATGACGGCAGTAGGAAACGATCAGTAAAGCAGTTTTATCACTAGTAAATATAGTGGAGGGAAAACCCTACAAGTGCACATCACCAAAAGAGGCATGCTGCTTTCTGTAGGTTGTTTTCAGACAGCAGGTGTGTGTTAGCTCAAAGAGAAACTGTGCCAGCTGTTACTAAGGCATTGGACACATCATGCTAGCCTTGCCCAAACATTCTGCTGCCCACTCCCTGGTTTTTAAAGGACACCTTGTTTGTTCCCTTAACAACCTGTCTGTAAAGACTTTTTTATTGGTCTCTATATAAGTGATTGATGTGTAGACAATGACTTGACTTTAAGTAGCAGTCACATTAGCAACTTTGTAAATGTTAATGGGTCTGTTCACAGACCAGCTGATTACACAAATCCTGACCTTTACCCCTTTTTTATTTTATCTTTTAAAAATGTTCTAGCTGTAAAAAAAGCAAAAAAAGTAACTATGTTCTATACTAAATATTTCTTTATTTGTATTCATATACTATAGAATAGTGAAAGGTTGATGACATTAGGTAGGCAATGTATCACTTATGGAGCCTTCACCTAAACCTGCTGGTTTGTCATTGGCTGAATACCTGGAGAAAATATATGCAAAATAGTTTGACTTAAATGACAAGAAAAACCAACAATAAACAGATTTAGTAGCAAAATGCCCAAAACAAGTCATCCCACGATAGTACCAGCTTCAAGTTATTTGACTGATAACTTCAGCCAGTGTGCTACAAACCATAATTTTCGTGTTAAACAAATATTCCAAGTGAAAGAGCAAAAGACAGGACAACATTGTATCAAAATTTCTGTAGAAGCAAGTGTATCGGCTGATTGCCAATTATGCTCCATGCTAGTCGTAGTGTTGATGCTTTGAAGGATGGATGCTTGCTGCATCAAGCCAAGCAGGTGAGGCATCTAATTGCTTGCTCCTGGTGTTCCGGAGCCATAGTTGTCGTAACCTTTAAATATGTGAGATGTATTTATGTATGGCCTGTTGCCAAATTACCTTGGCTTGTATCTTTCATGCAGTCAGTTTAAATTGAGCATTCTTCTTAACAAGTGATCATCTTTAGGAACAAAAACCAAATTTCTGTTGGTATAAAACAGACTTGGATTTTAACCTATTTCTTCCTAGATTTGCATGAACATTGCACAAAGTCAGAAGCTCTGCATACTCATTAAAGGATCATAGGGTACTGATGTTATACCATTTAGAAAACACAAACCAACAAAAAATAATATTGTTGTGCATGACCAACATTTTTGTTTGTTTTTTTGTTGTGAATGAAACATCATCCTGATCTTTATTTAGGCACTTCTCAGACTTTGTTCTCTAACTGTTCAGTATATAAACGTTGCAAGTATAAACTTTGGTAGATAAAATAATTTAAAACCCACTAACCTACACTATTGGTTTGACCGAACAAAGAAATAGAGAAAATATTGATGTATGTTTTCTTAAATTATTACAAAGAATACTGTTAAAAAGATTATTTTGAGACATCATAACAAAGTAGAATATTAATGTTGACTTTATATATAGAAATAAGGGACATTTTGAGGGCCGCGAGTAGCAGAGAGAAAGCGAGCAAAGCGACGAGAGCGAGCGAGCGCGAGAGAGACGAGAGAGCGAGCGAGAGAAGCGAGATCAAGAGAGAGCGAGCGAGCTAGCGCGCGATAACAGCGAGCCATCTCGCAGAGACAGAGCGCGAGCGAGAAGCAAGCGGAGAAGAGACAGAGAGGAAGCGCAGAGAAGCGCGAAAGAGAAAGCGAGATAGCGAGCTCGCGAGCTAGCTAGCGGCGCGAGCGAACTGAGAGAACCTAGAAAGCGAGAGTCGCGCGCGTCTCGCTCGCGTGCTCGTCGACAGAGCTCAAATATCCACTCTCTACTCTTATCTCTAATCTCATCTCTAAAGCGATAACATATCTCACTCTCTCTCTCTCTCGCTCTTCTCTCTCTCACTCTCTCCCTCTACATTCATCATCATCTCTCATCTCTCTCTCTATCTCACTCTCTCCTCTCCATCTCTCTATCTCCATCTCTCTTCCATCTCCATCTCTCTCTCTCTCTCCTCTCTCTCTCTCTCTCTCTCTCTCTCTCACTCTCTCATCTCCATCTCTCCATCTCTCTCTCTCTCTCTCTCTCTCTCTCTCTCTCTCTCTCTCTCTCTCCTCTCTCTCTCTCTCTCCATCTCCATCTCTCTCATCTCTCTCTCTCTCTCTCTCTCTTCTCTCTCTCTCTCTTCTCTCTCTCTCAATAGTTTAGTTTTTAAAAAAGGAATCTGAAAATAGATCTTTTGGTATCCACTTAAAAAGTGTTAGTTTTGAAGTATTTATTGTTTATTCAGTCAGTAAAGTTGTCAGCAGTATGGCAGGACTGTCATGAAACACCAATAATTTTATCTTGTAGTTATCTCAGCTTCTAAATCTGTATTATATTTATTTTCAGGCATAAGAAGAACATGTTGGAGCCAATTTACAGCATGAGAGGAAAACTGCCACCATTGCATAGCATAGGAAAAGCGAAAAGTATTGACGAGGATGATCCTCCAAATGTCCAAGATCTGAGTGTGGAATCAGATCGGTCTTTTCTACTGGAAGTGACCAGATTTGATGTGAGTGATGCAGAAGATGCACTAAGAGCTCTGCGTCGATCTTTTCGTATCCTTTACCCAAGTAAGAACACATGCAAACGGGCACTGGATCACAGCACCATCAGTTTTGTACATTGTCGAAATGGTGTTGGCCTTGGTAAATACTACATCCAGCTGCAGCAGGTAATGGAGAGACGTGTGTGGCTTGAATTTACCAGAGATTATATATTTCGAATTAAGTCATCAATGGGGTATATCCATGACTTGGAGAGCATGGTGCATGCTGAGTACTGCACATGGCATGACATAATGCATAATAATTCATCTAAGGTGGTTGAGAGCAAACTCTGCTGTCTCAGCTCTCTCTGTGAAGACCTCCGAGTCCACACCAGTCATTGGAGGAGCATCAAGCAGCGGATCCAGACTAATCGATGGATGCAGCCATTATTGAGCAACTTTTATGCAGAGCTGGAGACGATGAAGAAAGCTTTTTGTCAACTACAAGATACTGCTATCTGGTGGATTTATAAGTTAATACAGATAGGCTTAGAAGTCTTTGCACACTCAAATACACACCAGATTACAAATGAGATGTTGTGGAACGTTGCTCGGGGAATTGAGAACTTTAATTCAATCATAAGCAGCACAACGATGCAAAAACGCAGATTTCACAAGTTCTCTGCTAGCTCTGTCTTCACTAAACCTCGTTGTTGCAAACTATTTTCTAGCTCTATTTTAAGCACTTTCCCTTTTCTTGTTAGTAGTACAGTTAAACCAGTACCTCTAGCAGATGTTCTTGCAAAGCTAGCCAATCAACGAGCTCGATATGCTGCATTGGAAACACATGGGTTTCTAACCGGCAGTGATGATTTTCTAGATATCCTTGATCTGGGTGGATTTCCACGATTTGTCTGGAATGAGCAATCACAGAATCCTTTGAAAACATCACAACTCGAAACATCAGATTATCACTCAGCAACAGGAAGCACAACAAGTCTTAGTGCAGCCATACTGAAGATAGGGTCTCTAAGAGCACCAGATCTCTCTATACTGATGTCCCCTTTAGTAGACTTTGCCCGACGGGAGCAGGAGTTTGCTGAAAAATTCTTGACCATTGTGTGCAATTCTACCAACTTTCTGAGGAAAGGAAATGGTTCACAGCGCACCTGTCAGTCCTTGAAGGAGAACAGAGGTGTTCTGAATCTTTCTAGGACACCACGGGGCTTTTCTGGGACCCCGGTTCTTTCTCGGACAGACTCTCGACGCAAAACTGTATCATGGGGGGACACAGCAGACACATCGCTTCGAACTCAACTGACATCAAAATACATGGACGACTTGTGGGAGTTTTTTGGTCACAACCTGGAGCTGTTATTTTATGAACCAGCCTGGGCTGGAGAACGGAATGTGATGAAGTCAGATCTCGGAACCCTCCATCTTGTCAATGATGCTGTTGTAATGATGCTGTGCCGAATGATCTACCACAGTATCCTAAAAGGTAGGTGGTCTGGTTTTGCAAACGGTAGAGAAATTGTGGATAGTTGTCCCCTTTGTTTTGCGTTTGTGAGGCAGATTGGTTGCTGCTATAGTGAAAAAGAAATTTGAAATTGAGTTTGGCGTTTAGCTTTTTTATGACTCAGGACTTATTTGTAAGAAAAATATTGTATTGCTACTCCTATAGACCCATATTTGCTAATGAGATTTCCTGTCTTCCATACTAGGACCATCAAATGGAATACTTAACTTATGATGCCATTAGTCATAGTTCCATCCACGACATGTAATTAATAATAATAGGTAGATGTTATGTATACCCAAGTATTTACACTCAAGCCATTTTATAACAGTACATTCACTGCAGATGATTTGCCTATACAATGTGTTCAAGATATATTTATCATTTGCAGTTACCTTCTAATAGAAAATCAAGCACTGATCTAAAAAAAAAAACAAGAAAGTTTCTTGTGATTGAGGTACCAAAATTCTTCTTATTCTTTCAGGCTGATTATCAAATGAAGGAAAAGACCATTAAAAGCATGCAAACTTATCTCCCTTATGTAACTGTTCAGCCCTAAATGTAGCATGTATTTTAAAATCTCCAGCTACTTCACAGTTTAAATTGAAACTTTTGTGCTGAATGTTAAAAAGTAATTTATAATCAGAAAAAAGATTTTTATGTTTCTCGTAAGTGATGTTGTGCAAATACATTTTTTGTTGAGTTTTTTGCCCCGAATACTGTGGTGGATTTAACATATTTTGTGGTTCAAACTAATGTAGAGATTGCATGATGACATTCTCCTAAAATTAGTACTGCTTTTTAAAATTATTTGGATGCTGTTGCTACTTCAACTATTTTCTTTTCTTTTTAGCTGCTGTAATTCCAGGTCACTTGAGCTCCACACACAGTCTCTCCTTTTCTTGTTTGGCTGTTGGGTGGGGTTTCACTTAGCACTGAATGGATTGAGCATCTGGCCAGGTGTTGGTCTGTCAGAATGCTATGTAGAGCATGAAGATTTTCCAATATTTGGAATCATGTTCAATGGAGGATTTTTTCCTTCTGACCTAGTTCACATCACAGTGACAACCATTGATTCTACAGCTTGTCATATGTGCAGGCACTTAAGAATTTTTAAGTCCATGGCTGAAGACAAAATTTCTCAACATTATGCTAAAAAAGAAGAAAAAATTATTACGTTAGTCGCATGCTGCAGATATGTGTTTATGGTTTAACATATTGATTTGAGATTTTTCCCACTCGAGTGGCTTCCTTCAAAAGTAATAGGATTGCTCTCATTGGGCTTACATAGAAGGATTTGCTACTTAGATGATTATTTGGATGTCAGCCCCATTAAAAAGGTTATTTACTGCTTGATGGACAGATTATCTGAGGATGCAACAAACATGCATTGTTCTCACTCAAAAAAACCTTTGTTATTTATGATAAGCATAAATTTTGTCAATCCAGGCTTGAAGAACTTTATATTAATTCTGTGGTGCATGCAGAAGTTCTTCTGTATCATGGAATTTTTGTAAATCATCTGAAAGAATTAATGTATTGGCACCTGTCTGATCCTATTGAACATCAAAATTATCATGCTGCAATTAAATAATTTGTGGAATAGTAATAATAATGATTAAAAAAAACATCAGAAACCAAGGACAAGTTATTTCTATTTTAGAGCAGAAAGTAATTAGCTTGCAATTCCGATGACTGATTTATGTCTGCAATTACAATCAGTGTTTCTTTATATTGTTCTGAGCTTAATGATCTTTATTTTAAAAAAAATGAAACAACTGCAGCATTGCATTTTCACATTTGGAAAGTACAAAAAACTGGACATATGATAGAGTTGAGCTGATGACAAGGTCTGTTTATTTAAGAATGGTTCTGAAAATTGGCCACTGTGTAAAGCTTTGATAAGATTGGGATTAGCGATAAGAAACATCAACTCAGAATGATTATCTGTAGGAAAAGTTCATATTGCTGGTTTTCCCCAGTTTGTTCATAATGTTCCATTGCTGACTTTATAGCACTGAAAATATAATGAAGTTATCTGAATGTTTTTCCCAACAAGAATATGCAATTATTTACACCAGAACCCCTGACCTAACGTAGCAATTTAGGAAAAAACGTAACTTGTTCCTTCCTTATTTTACAAGACTTTATTGCCAGACTTTATTCTGCAGATAAACAGACAGGGTTCACTTCATTCCAGTATATAGTATTTTCTTATCATAAGTTTATATTATGCTTATGCTTACTAATGTTGCCTGGTTAAATATTCCTTGGAGTCCGTAAAAAATAAATAAATAATAATATAAGTATACAGTAAATTTATTTATTTGAACATCAAACATCTGAAAAACCCGATTATTTTAATTTTCTTATTTTCTTATAATTGTTTCTAATCGCAGATATCCAAATGTTAACCTAATTTTTTTTTTTAATCCAGGCTTTAAATATCTATATTTTCAACTACAGGAATTTTTTTTTTGGATTGTTGCTTCAGTTGTTTATATCTGCCACTGTATAGCATCTTTGATGCTGAATTCATTTACTGCATTGTTTCCAGACCATGTGGATGCATAGCTATTGCTGCTCTTAGATTTTTGCATTTACTTTAAGTATTTACAGCAAATTTTGTTACCATGGCCTCTGCAGGTGCTAAGAAGTGTGTGTGTGTTCTACTTAATGTACACCAGAAGATAGATAGATAGATATTTGTCAAGTAGAGCATGGTGAGTCTTGCAAATTTGTTCATGAATGAATTAAATACCAGCACATCAACTGTGCTTGATATTCTAGCACAGAAAGTTAAACTGTTCAAGATTTATGCTGTTACTGAAATGCCTATTTACATAACATGTTTTATAAATATGTTCTTAATTTTTTTTCTGAAAAAAAAAATGTATTATTTTGGGAAATAGCTCATTTTAGGAGATCATGTTCAGATATACAATTTTTCCAGTTGTCTTAAGTTGGTTAAGTTCCAAGAAATTTGGATAAATTGAATTTTACTGAATATCATCAAAAAAGGTAACACTTTTAAGATTTGATTTTCTTAGTTTAAGTAATTTAGGACATTTTAAACTTTTAATGACCCGTTTATTTCATATGTTGCTATGATAATCATTGTTTACAACTGCAGACATACTTGATGAGGTTGCATAATGCCAGGTTATCTTAACAAGTATTGCCCCTTTCCTGTGTCTTCAGAAGCCTACCATTTCGTCTTTAGCAGGAAATAGAAATTCCTTTGTTTAACTATAGTAGGAACTCCCAGTGTCTGTTGGAAACCCATGTCAAGGGTTTGATGCAGAAGGGCAAGAAGACACCATTCTGTGTGGAAGGTTTGCCAGTGCTATGCACTTGGTCATCCACTTCCTACCTAGTAATAGCATCTTGAGCACCCAATATTCACTATGTTCAGTTTGATAGTGTAATTATTACAAGGATGCAAGATCATTATGTCTTATACAAAGCTTCTAGGAAAGAACTGAAATTCATTAGTAAAACTTATATTACAGTTTTTAAATCAAATAGTATTTTTGTTTAGAGTGATTTTTGACAGATGTATAACTGTATTATCAACGAACAAAAACTCTTATAATGACTCTTTCTTGGTAATCCTCCATCAAGGCAATTTGCTTAGGAACTTACTGGCTAGACAGGTTGACTACGGTATGTTTTGTATCCAACCTGAGGTGAGTATAAGATAGGAACTTTGGATCAGACCATTGCTTAGGATAAAAGCATCTGTTGTGTTCTCTGAAAAATGAATTATCATTGTCTTTCAGAAAGAAGATACTAAAACATTTTGTTTAGTAGTGGGAAGAACCTGTAGTGTTGGGAACAAAAGTAAAACATACCATCAGTTAGATCTATATCAAATCGTGGTTTCATCCATGATGAACCAGCACTTAGTTACTACACTAATACACTGAGTTTTTGGCAAATCATCTTCAGGTTTGTCAGTAAAATTTGTTGTATCCATTCTCACTCAGGCTTCTTTAATAAACACTCTCCACTTTTTGGTTCTCTCACTACTAAACTTTTCATTTTCTTTTTGCATTTGAAACTCTAAAACTACAGAAAATCCATAAAAAAGGTCTCCATGTATATTTTTCCTTTAACAAAGATGGGATTAGTGGAAATTTAAGCTGCTTTTTTGGTTTCTTGCTGTTTTTCAGATCTTTTCCCAGTGAATTCGACTCTTTCTCTGCAGGATGTGGCTAGGCGACTGCATATAGTCGCTGCCATGTCATCGTGGGATCACTGTAAGTATAGCATTAGTCCCAATATACAGCATTTATATCTTAGCCATTCTATATACTAGTAAAACAGCTTTTGCTAATAAATGGCTCATATTTTGATTACTAGTATTCTGGTGATTACATAAAAGAGAAAAAAAAAATTAGGTAGATATGCTAAAACCAAGTTGGTCCTTTATGGGGATTGAACTTGGTCCCTTGAATTTAGCAGTCCAGTAGGCTAACCCTCTGAAGTCAACATAGTGACAGAAAAATTGTCATTTGCTAATATTTGTTCCACTACATTTGTTAACGAGTACTAATATCAATAATACAATTAATAAATAAATAAGCAAGTAAATTGTTGGTTGTAAGAATTTTACTACTGGTAATGTAAATTATATCAATGTCCAGTTTGGTTCTTCCCCATTGTAATAGTCTTGTCAAAGTTTCCTGAGATTTAGAGAGTTGGGTTAATCTGCATAAAGGTCCCCCAGAATCATTGATTGATGTCCAGGTTTTCCTCATTAGTGCATACATACATTGTTGTTTTAGGACGAAGAAGAACGAAAAGCTTATTCATTTCAGCTGATTAAGCGAATTCTTTCTTTAGTATGGGCAAATATCATTTAGTGATTTTTTGTCTTTAGTGTTGTGGAGATCTTCCTCTGATTGATGCTAATTTTGGTTCCTGCAGCAATAGTCTTTGGTGTTAAAGCCTATAGGAAATTTCCAAAATTGCACAGATAACCAAAGAGTATATGTTGCAAGGAAGTAAATTCTAATGAATTGTAATTTTTAATTATTATTACTTGACCATGTACCAAACACTGACCAGAAGATTTAAAATAAATTATAACTTTACGTCTCAGTATGCTTTGTTGGTGCAATGGTGGAATACATCTTTAAAGATGGCAATGCATCAAGAAGAACAAAGACTTCTTTTGACAAATACCAATTCCTTTTTCTTTCCATCATGCTGGATTGTATCCTATACCATAATGCACTCATCTCCATACTTGATCATAGGCTGAAATCCTTTCTTAGATCTTCTCCAAACCCAGGTGCAATCTCCAGAAGTAAATTACTAAAATTGAAGAAAAGCATATGTCATCAGTACTCAAGAGTGTTGACAGGCATATTCTCTGAACTAACTTTTCCGTGTTTTATTCCTATTGGGCAAAAGCAGTTTTGCATGTGCTACATATCCTCTAGTCAAGATGGCAGCAATGATATTAGCCCATTCATAGGCTTATTTTTTGTTGCACGAGCAATGTTAACAAAAGAATCCAGACAGTATTAACATAGCACATTATGTTGTCTTTACTGTGGTGTCACTGCTGAAAGTTATCCAGGTTTGTCTTCATACAAAAGTGACATTTGCCTCAGTAAACTTTCAGATAACTTTTTCCACAGATCCATGAGGAATGTTATGATCTTTGACTATCTTTCATTGCATCTGATCACATGGCCTGTTGCATGACCTCAGTCAGGTAAATGGAAAAAAAATTGTGATTAGCCTCTTTTCAGTATGGTGATAGTACACACTGGTTAGTTCCCTATCTAAGCAATCAATATATGCATAATCACACCTGAAGTACTTAAATTTTGGTGAGATACATTTATTTATGGGGTAACCAAATTAATTTGGCAGGGTACTGTATTTTGTCGAAGACTCATTTTTTGCATCATTATTTTTAGTCGTAAAACTTAGGTTTATTCATTAGTATGGATTATTTAGTTTTTATCACATAAATATAAGCAAGATATGTACTGATTTAATAGTAGTGCCTTAGGAGGCCAGTATTAGAGTAATTAACAAACTATTGAGAGGAGAATTTTCTATATAACTAGCATCCCTATACATCTTGAGAATTAGAATCAGACTGGGCTCTTGAAAACAAATGCAGACAGGATAGGTTTAGTTGACCTTTATTATTTCACTATGGCTGCAGGACAGCATTGAGACCAACATTTGAGGATAATATTTCTTCCTTTCTAGACTTGACCAAAGTTTATTATAGTGCGTATCAAATAAAGTGATGGATGTATGCCCAGCTGTTTCACTGACGCATCAATTATACATTGTATTCGGAATAGATCTGCCACCAGGTGCCATTGCGGATCACATGACACCAGCCAGCAATGCTGGGATGAAATTTTATCTTTTTGGTGCTCAGAGATTCTAATTAGATGAGGTCATGGATGTTGAGAAAATCTGAGCCGGCCTCTTGGCGAAATGTTTGGAGAATCAAAATTCACATGGAAAATTTTTTTTTTTTTATTTAAAACTATCTGTCATTTGTCTTGTCTCTTTCAGCTTGTGTATACTACACAAGCAAATTTCTAACTGCGCTATGTTCAGCTTCCACTGAATATCATGATTTTATTTGCCCTGGAAACACAGGATAGTCACGATTCTGCTTATATAACTTACGTTTAAAGTTGAAACTTTTTTTTTTTTGTGGAATTTTAGAATTTCAAAAATCACCAGTTTACTTGCTGTCAATTTTAACAGCTGCTGCTTATTTGTCGTCGTCATTTTCATGTGTAATGAATAAGAAGCCTTCCTATGTTTTAATAGTATAAATTGTTAGCTATGGCTGTGGTCCCCGAAGGAAGTTCACTTTCCTTTAAGTTTCATAGCTTTCATTTCTTCCATTTTGAGCTGCTCTCCCACTTTGTTTTTTTTTTTTTTTTTAAATTTCCCGTGTAGCCTCCTCCCTATTTCAGGAAAGTTTTCTCCATGAAAATCAAACAGCACTTCCGTGCCAGACTTTACTACAAAAATCAATAGAATTTAGCAGCAACTGAGGAGAACCTATTATTTTCGTGATTGTTAACCAGAAATTTCCACGTTTACCAGAAAAAAAATGGTATGCACATTTTAGTCTGTTACAGAAGTGAGGTGAAGCATAAACAGACTGTCTCGTTGTTTAAAGTGACTGAAATATAAGTATAGTTTTAATGAAGGAATTTCTAATAAAGTCATCAAGGGGAGATAAGATTATTTTTGTTTACACAAAAAGATGGATGACTAAATAGTGTAACAAGATGCATTTGGTCAGAATTGCATCAGAAGCTGGCAAATCAATGGATATACCTCAGCAATGGTTCAAGAGTTCTTTGCAGTAACTGATTCAGAGAATGAAAAAGCCAGAGCTCCATCTTATGTCGACATCACCTAAAAGAGCCACAAAAGTCTCCACCTATAAGAACTTACATGTCTTGTTTTGTATGATGGTTCTTATATTATGAAAAGGAAAAGAAAAAATACTTTTTAAAATTATTTTCTGGGGTTTTCTAAAAAGAAGTCTTATTTATTTTATTATTTTGTTAAGAATTTCATATAACCATCTTTAAACAACATCAACTGACAAAATATAGAAAGCAAATAAGGGTTCCATGCTAGATCCTTAGGATGATAACACTTACCTGCATTTCTCATGTAAGTGATGCCAATCATGGACATACACTGATGTAACTTTGCTCTTACTAGGAGACAGAAAATTATTCTGGCTTTATACATGTGGCCAAGGATGAGGAAAATGCTCGTCAGTTTGATTTTAAGTTGGCTTAGTTACTGTTTGATTTTTTGATGATGAAAGTCTCTAAGGTTGGATCATTGTCTCTTGGGAGAACCACAAGAGTAATAATAATACTCTGAAACCTGAGGGTATTACTAAGCAAGCATCCAAGAAATGTTTCCTCAAACCAAGCCATGCTGACACTAGCACCGACCTATAGACATGACCATCAGTGTTACCGGTCTTGAAACCCATAATTACATTTTCAGAAACCAGTCGCAGATGTCTGATAATAACAAGATCAGAAGAGCAAGAACTGAAAAAGAACTAATAGCTAATAATAGTTTGGTGTTAATGAAAATTTATTAATAGTAGAAAAATTCCATCCTACTGGTAAACTCCATTGTCTGTACTTTTTAGATGAGAAGCAATTTTGTGGTGGTGGTGAAACTTCCTTACGTACACAGAAGGAAATAATCATGAGGTGGTCGTTGAACTGTTTAGCTAATTAAAACATAACAAACAGTGATGTAGATTTGCCTTTGTTATGGTAAATTAAAGGTACACCAACCTATTTATTATCATGCTAGAATTTTGTTCAGATTACTCTGATTTTTCATATCTGTGTCATTAATTTAATAAAATGTTCTGATTATTTTAAATGTATATAAAAAAATCTGGATTACTATTATGCTAAATTATAATAACCATAAAATTATTATCTCTCCAGATACTCTAAATATAAGAAAAAAAAGTAAATACTTTAATCTCTGTGTCGTTTTATATGTTGTTCATCTGAAGAATGATAAGATTTAAAGCTGTTATGATTAAAGTGAAAGTTAAGATAACAGATTGCTATTGGTGAATCCAGGTATTTCCCATTACCTAAATATTGGTAGAATTAAGCAGTGGACCTACACTTTGGCGATCTTTAGCCTTAGGGAGTACTTGGAGCATAACTGTGTTAGCTTGCAGTAAGTGATCACCAGCATTCCCTCAGCCCTGATATGGGGATACCAGAGATCAATTCACTTGATTGCTACAGCCTCACTTAAGACTGTGAGCGGATTTGGTAACCCAGCCCCCTCTTAAAGGAGAAGCACACATACATTTAAACACTTTGCCTGCACTAGCACCACAAAAAATATATTTTCTTTTGATATAACTTTTTGATGATACCCACTGGACCACCTGTCTGCCCCGACACCATTCTGAGCAGTTGTTAGTAATGCACATGTGTACCGTTCTTTGTGTTTAGGTACTTACAGCTTTTTTAAAATACTTGTCTTCATTCATTTCTGTGTTGTTGTTTAACTTTAGAATACCAACTTCTTATTTTACCATAAACATTTTTCTTGGAAAATGGCATCTTTAAAATCAACATGTATTATTTCAGGAACCCCAGTGATGTTGTGTTTATCTGGCGCAGCTGCCAGACAAGGTAAACACTAGAATCTCAGCTGTAAAGGTTGAAGTAATCTTATTACCAGTGATGCATACATAAGCTACCACACCCTGCCTCTTAATGGTGTATATACCAATGGGAGGGATGATTTGTTAAGAATCAGTTGTCTGACAATTTATGGCTGTTCAGATTACGATTTAGTTATAGTGAACAAATCGGATAAACGGTAAAATATGATACTTTCTTCCTCATCAGAGGAATTCTCATGAGATTTTTCCAGTGTGAAATCTGAGCAACAGTGAAAAAGAGGTTTTTTCCTGTTTTTAGAGTTTGGTAATGGTTTTTGAAGAAGGACCCTTGCACGCTCTGGACCTGCTTTAAGGTGTTCTTTACAGGCATCTCAGGTCTCCATTGATTCAAACCACAAATCAGAGCTCTTGATGTTCTGGTGATGCTCATGTTGCTCACCAACTGACTTTCCTTTTTGTGATCGGAAAAGGAAAAACGTTAACTAAAGATAGCTTGATATTTGTTCTCATTTCCACAAAACATACATGGCGGAGTATCTGGCCGATGCTGCAGGGGATCTCTCTTGCCTGTGTAGAAGTCAGCTGCATGCCACCCACTTTTTCAGAAAAGGGCTTGATGAGACCTTTTGATTAGAGAAGGGAGGAAGCTGGTGCAGAACTGTCACCATGCTTAGTCTGCAGTCAGTAAAGTGCGAACCACGATGTGTGTAACATGCTACCACACTGCGCTGTACTTTTATTTAGATTTTAAATGCTTTTATTTAAGGGTAGATGCTCAGAACAACAACAAGAATGCTGTAGACATTTTCCAAATTGTTTTTCTGAAAAATAAAATGAAAAGCAGCAGTAAGGCATTTTAATAATCAGTGAAACAGCAATAAGTGATTTTAAAACTGTAATTCATGTTAACTACCATTGCATACAACAGCCTTCTAAGGCTATTCATGTTTTCCCTTTGTTTTTATGGTTGGGCTCCTTGGAATGACTCATGGATCTTTCTGACTGCCACAAGATTCAGTGCCACAGATCAATACAACTTACTGTTGGGACATGTAGATGGGTGTTGAGATTTCCTGTCAATCGATCAATGTTGCTTCTAAATGCTTGCTGCCGTATTTAGTAACAGCAAATCAGTTTACTGTTATCGTCAAAATTCTAAAAGTATGAATGCAGGAACTGCTGCTGTTTCACATTCTTTACTTTTCCACCCTTAAGATGCAATAAAACACTTTAGATCTGGATATAGTGTGAGATTTTACTCGTTTTGTGGATAAATTATTATAATACATTTATCACTGTGCAGCTGATTTTTTCTTAGCTAATGTAATTATGTTCGGAGCTCACTGTTACTGAGCCATTCACCAGTGACATCAATTACCCTATACAAGTGTTTAATAAAATAATAACTCGTGGAATTAAATTTCTTTAATTATTTCTTTCAATTTGCCTTTAAAATTTCTTACATTCTATAAAATGATTTCATTTCAAAGGGAGCTAGAACTTTGCAATTTTTTATCAATATTCATTCTAATTTAGACAAATTTTAATAAGAAATATTATTGGAAAGAGGAAGTAATTGTGGTTATTATTGTTCAAGACAATTTGGAGTTTCAGATGGCTTAGCTTTAATTTTCGTGGAGGACAATCATTAAAGATGAAATGAAAGGGATTTGTTTGCTTGCTAGCTTTTTAGCAAAAACCTATTTGGAGCAACATTAGCCAGTTTGTATGAACAGACTGCCAGCAGTATTAATGGCATCATTTACATGAGTAAGGATTTCTGGGTAATTTTTTTCAAATATGTACATTTTCTAATAAAATGTCCGAACTAACTCTCATTAGTTACTTCTGTTGTTGATTTTATTACCTTAGTGGTAGTAACGGAACTATTATCATGATTTGGCCAAGAAACAGTATGCTTTAGGTTTTCCTATGGAATTGTTTTATCTATAAACTTGTCAAAGAATACAGAATTCTGAAGGCCAGACATTGCTACTCGAATGTTGGTTGTTTTTCTTTAGTTCTTGCTCAAAGTTGATGAGGTTCTTCAATCTACTACACTTTGCTTTCTCTTGCTTGTTCTGTTTTTATGAAATGGTCAGGAACTTTTAGAAAAAAATGTGGAGACAATTTCAATAAAGGAACATTCTGGAAATTAATAGAAGTTGTTTGATCATACAGGTTCCTTTTGGTTTGAACTCATGACTATGATGCTACCTTATACCAGTTGATAAATTAGTGACCAAAATCTTTTAGCCAGTATATATACATAGAATACACAATGTTCTTTAATCACTAGTAAAAAAAACTAAAATAGTCAATGTCAAGTTTGAAGAATTTCTTTTAAAAATATAAATACTGTATAAAATAGTTTTCAAAAATATTTTATTATTAAAGTTTTGCATTATTTGTACATTTTCCTATCATAGTTGTCTTCCTTTTACCAGGTCTGTGTGTAGCACAGGGTAAGAAGTTAGTGGACAAATGCTATCCATGTCCACTGGTCAATGGAGATTTCAGCACCAAAACTGGGCTGTTTCTTAGAGATACCTACCAGCCCCTGATCTCTGCTCTTGAGGAGTGTGTCCGGAGTCTACAAGATTTTGATCAAGGTATGCTTTTTTTTTTTTGTACTTTCTCAGCAAAGCAGTTATCATCTTGTATAGTAACATAGTTGTACCTAACTTTGCTAAGAAATGATTCATTCCCTTGTGTGAAAAGTGTATTGATCATTATGAACCTATACATGGTGCTAAGCACACATTTCATATCATCACAGAGTAGTAGCTACTAGTTTTACGTCAGTTTATTATCCTTTATTATAATATAAAAGTGCCAGATAGTTACCTGCATATACTGTACTTTCTATTATCTTATGTAGTATTGTTGTTGTTCATCCCTCACTTCATTATTTTGTATAACAGAACCTTAATAATAGGCATTTCCTCTCTTCCAGCTGCATTAGCTTCTGCTAACCAGAGAAGGCTGAATGAAATATGGTGAGCAAGGCAGCAATGGAATTGAAAACTGGCAATTAAATGAAACATTTTTTTTCTTAGCCTTTTTCTTATTATTGGAAGAGAAGAATTTTTAATAAGAATGACTTGTGGATGATCTTTAAGTGTTAGTTCATCTGGTTATTGTCGTTGTTGTTGTTATTATTATTATTATTGCTCTTGCTTTTCTTTAAACAGGCTCAGAGATGTGTCTGCCAAAGTTAAACCTCAACCTGTTCCAGATGTTACCGGTAATCAGGGGCCTGCAGACCACCTCTAGAGTGGCCCTCTCCTGGTGCTTCACAAAAACCCATCAGTTTTTGTCTGCTTGGTCCGTCAGCTCATTCATCCTTGTCACTCAGACTGATCTCAAGGTAAACCTGCCACTTCGCTGGGACTGAAATATCAAAGTATTTTCTTTTCTTAACTTTCTGTTTTGATACCTGCTTTAAAAATTAGTTTTTATGTTTACTTTGAAATTTAACAAAATAAATAAATAAATAAATTTAAGCAAAGACATGAAATTCTGAGGTTGGTTCACATGAAAGCTACGCTTTTGTTAATAGATGTTGCTGTATGTATCTGGTTGCCTCTCAACATGGCTTATAGATGGCACCACTCGTCTCTTGGATAACTAGGCTTGCAGAACTATTTATAGTAGTACTGATATGCACTAGAACCAAGATGGCAGCTGATAGTGTAAGAGCTAGCTGGAGTGAGACAACCAAACATTGCATTGATTTTGACTAAAATGTGGGTTAATTTTTTTTTTTAATTTAGGGCAGATATGCAACACAGTTTCAGTGTAGGTGATTTAAAAAAAGCTGCAGACTGGAAATTTGCAAGGGGGTAGGGCTCAATTTGATGAGCAAAGGGTTTTTCATATTCAAGATAATGCCTGCCCTCATGTGTCAATTGGGCTGTAAATACTCTCCATATATCTTTACCATCCAGAACTGGCCTCATTCAATTTTGATCTGCTTGGATATCACTGAAGATATTATTTGGTGCAGTGCCCAATGTTTTCAATTGATGACTGTCTCAAAATGTGCATCCTCTGCTGGTTTCATTCCCAAGGCACAGAGTTTTACCAAGCTGGCATTACAGGACTTATACATAGGTGGAACAAATGTATATCTGTTCATAGAGAGTTCATCAATAAATCTCATATCTCAGGTACTCCATTTTTGGCACACTTTAGCCTTTCTCATATATTAATAACAATGGTATGCATTTCGAAACAAAGGACAATATGTTTTCTTTTTATTAAGTGATTTTATACAATTTTGCCAGCTGATTTAAAATTTCACAACCATTTTCATGTATCATGTCAGGGTTTTTCAGGAAAAAAGTCAGATATATTCAAAGTAGTACTAAACAACCGAATTTTCCGAAAAGTACGAAATTATAAAATTTTGATTACAATTGCTCAGAAATGATTTTATTGTGAATACAAAGACAATACAATTCAAAGTAAATTCAACTTTGATACTTGATTGATCAGTAGGACAAAATTCTTGCTTCTTTGCCAGCTCCTTGTGCTGTATTTATCCCATCACTCCTCGCATTACCCAAGTTTTCTGGAAAATAGTCCAAATGCAAGTGAAGGAAGTGAACTTTTAGATTCAGGTTGCAGCCTGGCTTTTCAAATTTGCTGAACATTTCATCGACAATGTCCTTGTAGTTGGGATCTTTGTGATCGCCCAGAAAGTTCCAAATTGCACTCTTGAATGCAGTCCAGGCTCCTTTCTCTGCTCTGTTCCTTGTTCCTTCAAACTGCTCATCTTGTGTCAGCTTTCCGATTTGCAGCCCACCAAAGATGCCTCCTTTTACTTTTTCATAGCTGAGCGTTAGAAATGTACTGCAAATGTATTTGAAGCAGTTTCCCTCCTTATCTAATGCTTTGACAAATCACTTCACCAAGCCAACTTTATATGGAGTGGCAGTAACGAAGCCTTATCAGGCTCAGAGCTCAATCAACTTTTATGTTCTCTAACCTGGTGTAAATGTGTTTCTTGGTGGCCATACCTTCTTTTTCCAGTGTTGATGTCTTGCTCTACTGTCCCATTCGCATAAGAAGCAGGGCATTTTTGTAGACCCAGACTGCTGACCAACAACCATGCACAATACCTAATCTCCACTATATCCAACCTTTCCCAGAAGAAGCTCCAGATTCTTGTATGTTTCCTTCAGATGCACTGAATATCCAATAGGCACAGTTGCATATTTATTGCCACTGTGAAGTATTCCTTCCATACTTGTTTTCAAGGAATCGATAAACAGTCTCTGGTCACTCGGTTGATATGCAGCTCCTATGTTCTGTATCACTTCCGGAATGTTATTGCAGTAGACAATTGTGTCGTACATAGAAAAATATTACACAAATTCATTTTCATGAAGTTTGTGATGTCCCAAGAGCAAGTAGGTTTTTTTGCTTGGAGTCTAAAAACCAAAACTTCTGCAGTCTTTTGGAAAATCCAGGCCTCTAACCAAACCATTTAGCTCATTTTGTGTGAAAGGTTGAGATTAATAAAGTGTTTCATCTGGTTTGTAGCAATCAGTATCATCTTCAGCTTGAATAATGTCTGATTCAGACTCTGACATGAGCTTTTCAAGCTGTTGTGGCAAGGGATAGGCACACTTGTGCCATGTTGTATAGGTCTCATTGCAGATTGAAGGTTGGGATAGGAAATCTCTCTTTGTTTTTTATGTTATAACCTACAATGTTAACAGTCATCCATGTGGTTCTTAGGTTCATGCCATACCAAAGGTACTCCAAAGTTCAGTGACTTCTTTCTACCTTTACTCCAGTTTCTCAAAGCCTCGACAAACTGTTTGTGGTGCCAATGACTTATCTTGATCTTCAAGCCTCATTTCAAAATATGTGATCTTCTTTCTTCGTTTTTGCACCACATGTATAATGGAATATGTCAGGGTTATTTATACAACCTCTTGTTGCCATGTAGAACAAGTCTAAAAATATATATATGGTAAATGCATGTAAATGTAATGAATAAACCATTCTATGTATATACATTGTACACACATACCGCATATTTGCATGTATGTCTATATACCACTCATACAAAATTGGTGATAGGTATTGCTAGAAAACTACGTGATGAGAAAATATGGATGTAATTTTTGGATTCAGCATACCTGAATTGATAAAAAAAAACAAACAGCTATGTATCTTGAAACATCAGATATGTTACACACTAGTATAATTCTCTCTCTCATCACATCTGATATCATTAGTTTGTTCCCTGATGATATGTTAAAGGCTGAGAGTTAAAAATTTTAAAGTATAAAAATGTCTAAGTCTATTGGGTTATTTTAAATGCAATGTGAAAATAACATACATTGTATGTTTAAACAAGACTGCACTCATTTAACAAAACAATTTTGTTCCTTTGGTCAACTTTGACAGGAAATATTATGCTATTATTATTATTATTATCAGCACCATTGTTATTTCTATTCTTCTTAGCCCCACTTTATTGACCTGCTGATGGATGCTGGCTTTATATAGAAACACAACAGAAAACTATATGATGTATGTCGTATTTGCCAACTTTTCAAAATTCTCATGGGGGAGATTTTGCTTGACTCACAGAAAATCAATCAATTTACGAGCAGAACTGGTTTAGAGCCCATCAATTTTCAAATACCAAAGCATTCTTTGATTTTGTCATTTGTTTTCGATTCTGCTGGTCTCAAAATACCTTCATATTTCTATTTTTGTAAATTTCAGACACTGTTGTTGTTTTTACTTCCAGAAAACAGGGTTGAACCACAAAATGTACACACACATAATATAATACCAGTGAAGGAGTAATTTCTTTGGCTCTCCTTTACCTATAATTAGTTGCTGAATTAGTTTAAATATGTATTTGTTTTCATTTCTGAAGACCTCATCTTGAGAAATTGTTTTCAATTGCTAAATAGGTTGTTCAATTTCCTATGTTGATTGGAAATATTAAACGAACAAGTAAAAACAGTTACATCAGATTTTATTGTATTGACAGACATTAGTTAATAACCTATAACATATTTCAATCACAAATACAGAACATGTTTGAAAATAATTTACTGTAACAATCGCAAATGAAAGAGAAAGATACCTACTAGTGAAAATAGCATGCACACAATCTGAAATAACCCAATAAGAAACCTAAGTATTTTAATATTATTAAACAATGAAGAATTTAGAATGTGGGCAGGGGTTCCCCTAGCCTGGGCATTTTAAAAAATTTACAATAAACTTAATTATGGATACAACATAATTAGATGGAGAATTAAAGCATTTCGCAAACGTCAAGTGTAAAATAAAATAGGCCTACCTTGCAAAATGCATCATTTTTGACGTACATTTGGCCACTCAAGGAAATTCTATCTTCCAAGACGTCTGGAACGTGCACTTGTAGCGTTTTCTCTTCGCCTTTGTTGCCAAGAAGTCATTTTAAGTAATCACATGAGCAATCTCGCTTAGTTTAGAACGATAAATACGATTGGTCATCTTATTTGTATAATCGATTTCCATTGGCCAAGAAGAAAGTGAAACCTGATTTCCAGTATGAATCATGCGTTTACATTTTGTTATAGAAAGCAAACAATTGGCTGACATTTACTGGGAAATTTTGAATGTATGAAAAAGCATAGTTACGCAAATCCATAGACGTTCCAGAAAAAAATCATTGTACATGCCTAAAATTGATGGAAATGACATAGATTGGGTCAACAGTCCCACCCAATTTTTGAGAGAGTTGGCAAGTATGGTATGTTAATACAAATTTTAAAAATAAACTAGGACTATATTTGAAAATTTCTTATATACTAGGGATGACTGATAATACAATTGCTTTAATCATATTTGGCCATGTTTCATTTGAACACCTCTTGTATATAAGTAATTTTTTGAGAAAAAATGGTACCTAAAATTTTTCAACTTTTAGCCCTGGTTAGGTGCAAAATAAAAGAAAATTTGAAGTTGGTAAATATCAAAAAACTGATTAGCTGTTTGACTACTGTGCAGATATAAGTTTTACTTCAATTTTTATCTCTTTTCAAAAATTTGTATGATATTAAGTTTGAATATTGGACAGTGAGTCAAGCAAGTGCTGGAACATTGTTAATCTATAGATATGTTGTGCGTTTACCTGCCATCTGTGGATGAAGACTTCTGCCTCATCAATAATAAGAGATGCCACATTGCTTTAGTATAAAATTAGCTTTCTAGTTAAACTGTGCTACATTGCATACAGATTCCAGCATCTATCATGAGGCTAATAATTAGCCACCAATGGAGCAGATTGCATTACATTTTATGGCAAAGATAGGTACAGTGGGTTACTGGTACCTTCTGCATTGAAAGGTTCTACAGGATCTCTTCATTTTTAGAGGTGATAGAAACCAAAATGGCTGGCTGGTGAAGAATAGCCAGAAAAATCCAAACCAGGGAGGTACACAAAACCAACATGGTTCTCTTTGGGAATCAAACCCAGGACTTAAAATTAGTAGGCCAAAATATAATCACCAGACCATTGTGCTGCTCCAACTTGTATCTCTTGTAGACTTGTAAGTATATGATAAATATGCATTTGGGTTATTATTTGTTGCAGATGCTGGCTGATGAGACAAAACGTTCAGTGTGTTTGGTTCAATCTTTTTGCTCAGGAACAACACACTACACAAGTCCCCAGGATACCCATCTGCACTCATCCATTGTAAACATATACCACAACCTGGATGATATTAATTCACAGCTTCAGGTAAGAATCTGCTCACCTTCTCCAACAACTAATGTAAAAGACTCACCCTATCATAATCTAGAGGAGAGATGATTAGCATTATACTGTTGTGGAGGAAAATTATAATCATGTGCATCTTCAGTGACAAAGAACAATTTTGAAACTTCTGAAACTCTGTGTATAACTTGAGGAATTTCATTACTATTTTACAAAGAAATAAGAAAATGCAATTGTTTGTTGCATTTCTTGTTTATCTTTTTTCATATTTATCTTTATTTATAGCTTTTGTTTGTTTATTTACATAAAACAAATACTCTTCTAGAGTACCCAGGCTTGTTTTTGTCTGCTCAGATGGCACCTGCTATAGTCATTGCTGATTTTTGTGATCCCTAGAATATCCAGCTTTTTTATCTCATTTTGCATCTTCTAAAAGGACATCACTAGTCATCACCTTGTTGCATAACCAAATTTTCAATTGCAGTCTCTTTCTGGTTCGGTGATGAAGCTGTTTGCTGAGAACTGTGGAAAGATTTCGCGACAATTCTTCCAAACTAACATGCCTGTCGGGAAGATGTGGAGAAAGAAAAGTTCTGGTAGGTGGCTAAAAAAAACATTTCATTCTTAATCTCTATGGTGGTAGTTCTAAGAGCCAGCATGGTAATGTGTTGTGAATGTATTGTGCTGCCAATAAGATTGTTTTAGGGTTACTAGCTACTTTTGCAAATATTTCTCTATTAGCCATATACATCCACCCATGCCTACATTCATATTTTATGATCGGTTTGGCAGCAAGCTTTAGATGAGAAGCTATTGTTGTGTTTGTCTGAAGCTGTACTAGCTGATGTTGACCCAGTCACTTCCGCATCTTCTCATCCTACAATTTGGCCATAACCAGGGTCTCTGTTTGAGGAGGTGACTGCCTCCTAACTACTGTGATCTGTGTAAATCTATTATACCCAGTTTGAAGTTGACAGCACTGTGTTTGCTTGATTTTTCAGATTATGCATCAGAACACCAGGACTATGTCGAAGTGGCACTGGAAACCATCTTGGAGCCTGTTGTTGAGGGAGTCAGCAAACTCCGTGTTACCTCACAGCTCAGTGTTGTTTCTATGGCAACTGTTGCTATGTGTGAAGCCTGGACAGACTTTATCTTGAAAGAAAAAATAAAGTTCAGGTAAGGTTTCAGTATATAGTAGTGATACAAACTATTGAAACATCTTAAATTTGAAGTTGACTATAAGACAAATCTTGATTCTGATTCTCTGAAGTGCATCCCTTCAACTGCAGTACATTATCATAAAGTAGCAATAGCTTCTTCTGCAGAATCGACAAATGATTTCTTCCTCTGGTAGTTTTAAGCTACCATAAATAACCTGCTCCCTGGTTTACCCCGCACCTAAGCAGAAAAAGTGCTCTAAGAAACTTTCAGACAAGTATTACCTGCACTCACATATACCCCACAAGTCAGCTTTCCTTTTACCAGGAAACATGCACTCTCCATATTTCTCACAGGTGAAATGTTGTCAGATACCAATGAACAAATACAAGTTATGACTGTGGAAGATAAACAGTTTATTTTAGATTAATATCTTGATAATGTGTTGTTATAATTCTGAAGTGTTAAATCATGATACCTAACTTTGGCAGCATTATATGGAACTGAGGTCAGACTGCAGCCAGATATGTGCAGGTGCGGTATTAAAGGGGCAGCCAGTCTTATCAACTTATTGGATAGTGCTTTTAAGAAGTGTTTTGTTTTAGAGTAAATAAAGAAAACAAGATTTTCGACTTACACATACAATGGCTGGCGATTCCGTGTATAATCAAGCCCCATATTGCTGATAAGCCATTAAGGGCCCATTAATTTTATTTGCTTTGCTAACAGCCTCATGCAAAGATTACAGAGCTTCCTTTGTTCAGACCCTTAACAGTAAATCCACATGAATACCTGTGTAGGTTTTCGATTTTTGAACTGTGGCTTCTTTCATAAAAAATATAAAAGATTTTTAAAAAAAACAACCTGTGGTTTTTTTTTTCCTTTATTTAAACAATTTTATGAACGTATAAATACCTTGTTGGCTGTTAAATTTTATATCATTTTAAGAATTTGTAGAGACTGTATTGTTTAAAAACTTTCTGCCCTGCAATGTCTGCTGTCAGTGCTAGGAAGAGAAAACACACAACTTACACAGTTGAATTCAAATTGAAAGTTTTTCAGTGTGTGTGAAAGAGTGTGGCAACAGAAAAGATGGTTGTGTGTTTGAAGTGGATAAAAAATCTGCGTAGGAGTGGCAGAAACAACAGCCAAAAACTAAACGAGTCAGGAGGGGTGGATGTGCAAAGTGGCCAGCATTGGGAGAACATCTAAAGGCTTGGGTTACATCACAAAGAGATGCAGGCTACTCAGCATTCATGACTCTGATGTGTCTTCAGGGGCAGCAAATGGCCAAGCAGATCAGTATTGCCAATTTTATGGGGGGGGGGAACCTTCATGGTGTTTCAAATTCATGAAACTAAACAGGAATGTTAGCCAAAATTTACTTGTGGACTGGGAAGTTAAAGCAAAAAGCTTCTTGGAGCTTTTTGAAAAGGAGGTAGATTTGGACAGCCATACACCATATTTCCTCAGTAACATGGATGAGATATCCATCAGTTTTTATGTGCTGATGTCAAGGACTGCTGAAGCAAAAAACTCATCAACCATCAGCATCACAACTACAGAACATGAAAAAATCAAATTTCACTGTTGTATTGTCCTGCCTCACACCAAAGTCAAACCAATGATGATCTTCAAAACAAAAACACTGTCCAAAGAGAATTTCCTCACAGGCGTTTTTGTGAAGGTAAACAAAAAGGGTTGGATGAATTAGGATGAATAGAAGAGTTGGCTGAAAACTGCTGGCAGCTGCAACCAATGGCCTTCTTTGTAAAAAAGAAATTACTCTTGGTATTTGACTCTCTGTTAGCCCATAAGTGTGACTCGGTTAAGAAGAAGAAATTGAAAATAATTGACACTGAAATAGCCATGATTCCTGGAGGACTCTCAAAGAAACTGCAGCCACTCGACCTCACCATAAACAGTTTTCAGACTGAAAATCTGTGAATGTTTGGGAAAAAATGGATTACAAAGGACCTGCACGAACATAGAGCCTCAGAGAATATGAAAAAGGCCACTTATGCTGAAGTTTGCCATTGGGTTGTAGAAGCATGGAATGCTGTCATAGTATCAACCACTCTGATTGTGTTTAAGAAATGTATACTGACTTCTGGAGAAGACGGGGATGAGAGCAATGATGATGTGGATTGCGACACACCTAGACTTGCCACCTCAGAGCTGATTCAGCTGATCCACAGCAAGACGAAGATAAGGACTTCGACAGCTTAAAATGACTTTATTTGGAAAATGAATATTATTCTGTGTTAATTTAATAACCTTTTGTTGCTATACATTGTGCAGGGAAAACTGTACTTAATTGGAAGAAACTGCATTGTTTATTAAAGTCATATAATTAGTTAATTTCAAATTAAATGTCTGTGTACCCTATGTGAAAGTATTGTTATTAAAAATATTACAATTAAATTTACAACAAAATGCTTGTATCTCATTGAGAATTTAACTCAGTCCTCTGTGGTTATGTCATACGATGATGTCAATCACAGGTTAATGGTTATGCAGATCACTGGAACATGTTGAAAGTGAGATATATAATGATGAATACAGTAAAAAATATTTGTATGTATTGTATGTCTTTTGACTAGAGAATCACTTTGATTGCAGACAGACGTACTTATCAACTGACTGATGAATCTTTGCACACGATGAACAACAACAGCAACATAAATGAATATTCAGAATAGAAAATTGCCAATTTCCGTCTTAAAACGAAAACAAATAACATATAACCTACACATGAGTATACACTGAAGTTGACACTTTTGAAAACCAGTTTAAAATATAGCCCATGAGTTATGTGTCATATTTTCTGCTTTTTCTACTTATCCTGCAGAATTAGATCAGCCAGTGAACTTCAGCCATTTTTAAAATGCCACGTTGTGCTCCTTTAATATAACTAGATAAGAGCTTCTTTCTGAAGAAAGGTATGACTTTTCTTTTAATCTTCTCTGTACAGTTTACATGGGGCACATCAACTGGGACTAGACTTCAACTTTGTGAGAACCTGGCTTCATAGCTACATCAGCAATGAGGAAGTGCGACAAAGTGTGACTGAGTTGTCCATCTTTAGCTACCTTAATGGCATCGTGCAGCTGCTGAGACGGCAGCCTAAGCGTCGAGCATCAAGTCGCTTTGCTGATCCATGTTCTATGGATGATATCAGTGAGTACACAGGTGATGTTTTAATAAGATAAGTTCTACAGCCAAGTGACAATGGCATCACACACCTAGCTTGTGGCATAGTTTTGAACCCTCGTTCTGTCTATTATAATAAACATTAACTATTTTTCTGTAGAAAAGAAAACAATCATCAAAATCAAAAGAAAAATGTTTACTGTGGTCTCTCCCTTTGGTTAAGATGCTTGTTTAAAAGGAGATAATTTCTTTTAATGACACTCAGGAAATAAGCTAAACTTAAGGGAGGTACTGACCAAAAAAGGAAAGAAGTGCAGTCTTACTGTAGAAATTTCAGAATTTGTATTCCCCTGTTTGATATGCACCTAGCACATTTTGTTGTACAAGTTTGGCTGCAGTAAATGCTGGTATCCTGATTAAATTAGACCTTAATAGGTGTTTTGTCAAAACAACAAAAAATTATGGACAAGGTCTAAAGACCATTGCTCGGTGAAAATTTTAATGGATTTCAGCTTTGAATTAGGTGTATTTTTGTTCCACTCATCTAAAAAATTGTGATGGAACCAAAGGGATGTTCTGTTTGTGAAATTACTTTGATAATTCACCTGTAAGGATTGTCTATGTTCGATTAGGTAACCCGCAGAACTAGAATATTTATCATGTCACTGATGCCATTCATATGTAAAATAGAAAGGAAAACATTTGTTGTCTATTCCTCTTTTCGTTTTTTTTGTTGTTGATCAGGTGATACGAACTGAGAAAAAATATAGTTCTTGTTGTTGTTTTTATATAGGAAGGAAAGATTTGCAGATAATATGAAGCTGCAGAAGTTAAATACCAATGAAAGCTTAGGTGGATTCTTTGTTGTTTTTTTCTTCCTGCATTTCTTTATCATTTAAAATACTTGACAGTACCAAACAGCGCCAACAACCTACTTACCGAAGTTTGTTGGATCAAAGAAGCTTTTGATGGAATGGCACAAACACCGGGGAGTGGACTTTTAGACAGGTGGCACCTGAGACAGATTTTCACAGCTAGTGTTGTTAATATTTGGTACCAGGAAGATACGATGAGAACTATGAAAAGTTGTGTAATTTTTACAAATTTTCTCCAGGAGTTAAATGATTTTTAATAGGCAGCAATTTTCCTCTTCTTTGCCCCCTCCCCCCTTTTATACAGACTGTGACCATCCGGAGGCAGTGGAAAGTGACAGAGGAAAACGAGGATCAGTGAGCATTGAATACAGCAGCGAGCCTGAGACCAGCAATGAGGAGTCCGACATCTGCAGTGTGCCAAACACAGACGACTGGCTGGCCCTGAGGGTGTACGGTGGTTCCAGAATCTGGAAGTTCCCTTCATGCTTCAACATACAGCGTGAAAACTCCTGACAGACAACTCCCTAGGCAAGAACAGGCATTGCTGGAAAGGGAACAGTTTCATTTAAGTTTAAAACTTTTTGTTTTGTTTTGTTTGACACACCCAGAGCATTTCTTTGATTGTGGCCATCCCCTAAAAGCCTGCCTGCCTTTGGTTTTTATTTAAGACCACCATTTGTTTAGCTTGGCCCTTGTTTTCACAGAACCTAATCAGAAATCACACCACAGAAGTAAAAAGAAGCATCCCTAACTGCCCCTGCATTTGATATGATGATAATTTTATATTTTTATTCATTCACCCATGTAAGTATATTTGTTTTGGAGTATTATCTAAACCGCATCTATGCTGAGGCTGATATTTGTCATTTTGTACAATAGTGATGAGCTGAGCAGATGAAGTAAGCAAGGTAAATAGATGGTTTTGGTTACCATAGCAGGACTGAAGCATGCTAAGCTACATGACTGACTTTTCTATTAAGGACGACGAAAACTAAAAAAAAAAATGTGAGGGGCAGATAATTTGTGGATTTGTTTGTCATTCTAGCTGAAATCTGTTTGATTCAGCAACATTATTATCTCAAGTTCACGGGCTGGTGGCAGAAGAGGTCTTGAGAAACAATAAGGTTGGATGGCTTCACTTTGGTGATAGTCAGGCCTGTCCCACTCTCAGAATTCCACAAACACTGGAAAGTGCTTTACCGTTTTTAAACATACCTTTCATTTCTTCATGACAATCATATTTCCCAAAATACAATAAACATAAACTAGATGGTACTCAGACATGGCTCGAGCTTGTAATAAAGATCTTCGTATTGAGAAATCACTAGCAGGCCACAGACTGGAAGAAGAAGAATGTCTAAAATTCAGATTTTTCTTTAAATCTCTCCATCACTGTCTCATTGGGTTGACATTCCACATGTGTTAAGCCTTTTGATCCAGTAAATCTTGCATATTGGAGAATGGTTGATCTAAGGGAGGCCTCTGTTGTAGTATACACAAAATCTTTAATAACTGACAACCTTAACCAAATATTAAGGATGTGAGGCATTGATTGCCAGTGTCCAAGTGCTAGTCACATCTGCTCATAACATATTCATTATTTGCAAACAGAATGGATTAAATAATCATGTCTCAGCCTCGTGTGGCCCGTTAATTTCAAATATTATTTTGGTGGAAAAAAAAGAAAAGGTGTGTAATATATATGTGAATATTTATGGTTTTCTGTAACATAAAATCTATCATTAAAAAAGAACAAAATGAAAAACACAAAAAAAAAACAAACTTCCTGACAGCATAAACTTCCCTCCCAGTCTTGAAGTCTTCCATTTATCCTGGCAGCACACATCCTAGACTCTTCCAAAACATCGTTGTTCAGTGTCGTGGCTGATTATAGAGAGAGACTGAAACATCCTCTGTTAGTTCACCAGTAAAGACCACAGCACTTGGCTCTGTCTTTAAGTGTGGACTAGATCTTTTAAGATAGACCACCGTTTCCCACGCTGCTCTTTGTTGTATTGCGCGTGGAAGTGAAATTATTAGATAGAGTTCATTTAAATCTAATCTTTTCCCTGAAACACTTCTTGTAATAGTCTCATCATCATTGTATTGTTGCATTACCATCAGTGTTTTAGCTTCTAGAATCTTCACTTTTTAAATCCCATCTCAGAAACTGCCTTGCTGCAGCATCTGAATTTTTTTATTCAGTTCCCGAATGTTTTACAATCCATTTGTCATTTACATTTTCTTTTATTCTAATTCTGGATCCCCGTGGGATTGTATAATAGCATATCTAATGTTAAAAAGAATGGGCCATTTTTGCACCTAGGTATTTATTCTTTTTTTTTAAGGATGGTCAGTAATAATGATAAATTTCTCATTTCAAAATTCATTGAAATAACATTAATGCTGTGCTGGAATTATTAATTATAAAGTGTATCTATTGTAAACAAATTGACATTCTTTAAGGCTGTGTTGGTAGGATTTTCTCTTTGTTTTGTACTAAGCTGCTCTATGTTGTGTTTTATTTTTTCTTTCAAATTTTACATTTTCCACTAATCCATGACTAGAGCTGGGTGGATGTATTGTCTTACTAAGTTTTGTAAATTAGTAGATACATTTTTATTATTATTATTATTATTATTATTATTATTATTATTATATTATTATTATTATTATTATTATTATTATTATTTATTGTTCAGAGTTATCCTGCATTGATAAGTAAACAATGAAGTCAAGGGAACATAACCACTGCTTTTCTTTACCTCAATTAAAACCTTTCTTCCTTCACTTTGAATTGCCTCCCTTTGCTACTGTTTCTACTTTTAAAGTGGCGTTCTAGTCTACCTGTTTTTTTAAGCTCCAACGAAGCAACATAGATTGTACAATGTGTTTAAAGAAAAACCACATTATATATACCTTCGTGGCTTTTTTGATTTTTTAAATAAATAGTTTTACATATGTTAAAGACAGGTTTTAAAGCAGCCAGTTGCCTGAGTTATCTCCCTTTGTGATTTCTCGGGAGGAAGAGGTTGAAAGAATTTGTTTGAAGTATTCAGCCTATTCTTTGATGTCACTGTACTGATTGTTTTTTTTTTAATGTATTATATTAACTCTTCTGTTTCATTATTAATTAGAACATTTTTTTTAAAATTGTAGCACGGAATGATGATATAATTAACCGTATCATCTCAGTTTGATTAAAGATTTATAGAACTGAAATGTTACCAAGTACTTTTAGAATTCTGAACATACAATTTTTAGAAAGAGTGTCTATAAAATAATATTAGGAGTAGTCCAAGAGCCTGCTTTTAGCTTGAGTGTTCTGGGAAATTTTGGTCTAAGGAAGATAATTATATCTATATATGAACAAGAGTATCTTTCCCCCTTTTAAATCATCTCTAAAAATTTGTTTTACTATTTTTAATTGTCATATAAAATATGTGCATACATATCGCTACTTGATTTATAAACATTTTATGAGGATAAGAATGATTTTATCTCATTATTATCTGAGTTAGGTTTATATTGCCAGAATATAAGGGAGGGACTGAAGTTATACCATTTAATAAGTACAGACAGATTTAAGCCTAACTCTCCCCTAACACACTTTTCTAAATAAATAAAAAAAAAAAAAAAAAAAAAGCTTTTTAAAATACCGGTGAGATACAACCAGTTTGCTTTCTTCTATAAACCTTTGTTCGTTGAACAACACCAAAATGTAATGTTTTACAAAATATTTTGCAATTTATTTCTGAAAATTCTTGTTGGTTCCATGATTATTCAGTGCTGCTATCTATCTTTCTTTTTTTTTTTTTTAAAGTGACCAGAAAAATCAGTTATAATTACCTGTAAAAGTCTGCAGCTTTTGTTTACAAAACCAAAAAGAGCAGAGTGAGTGCCTGTTTGAGTTGTTAGGGTTAAATCTTATTTTGTTTTTGAATAAGGTTTGGATCGTCGTCTTTCTTTATATGAAATAGTCTTCTTGGGGAAAATGGGCAGGTTTTACACTGAACAGAATATTTTTAAACAGGAGAACTTGTAGCATAGCTATTTAGAATAAAGGTAGAGTTAGCCTTTTTTAGCCACCCTAACTTGACGTCATTGTCTACATGCTGATTTCATTCAGCGTGTGTGAACTTGGGTGGTGTAAAGATTGGCTATTTTTGTCATGGCATAAAATGAGAATAGCTGTAAGATGTGATCTGTAAAGCGATACTATGAAAAGTTTAGATCTGAAAATCTATTATAAAATAACAATGCTTTCATGTTTAATGGCATTAGAAGTGTGCCAAGACACTTAAGAAGGTTGACAACATTTTTGATAGATTATTTCCCCTTTAGCTTATTTAGTTAAATCGAGGATTTTAATGAATGAATGAATTAGTGGAAATGAGGCATGCCCCTTCTCTCTCAAGGTGTGTATATATGGTTTAAATTGTCACAAATAAAGTCTATTGTAATTTTATAAATAACTCTCTCTCTCTCACCCCACCCCAGACACACAACAATTCTATCCTACTGAAAGTAAACCTCTTTCCAGTATGAAATTAGAAAGGGACTGGGGTTAAGTCCTCATCCACGGGGACTGACTCCAGATTGGAAGAAGCAGTGCGCTCTAGTAGAGCTGTTCTTTTTTTTAGATATTGGTGAAAATCTGTGTGTTCAGCTGTGGACGAATTAATAAAATCTCTCTCTCTCTGTCTGTCTGTCTGTCTCTCTCTCTCTCACATTTAGTTGGCTTGGCTGAAGTGAAGTGTCAGACTCTCATTTACTAAGGAAAAACTGTTGTTAATATATCACTAAATTACAGCTGAAACTAGTAACTAAATAAGAATGATGTCAGATTTATCATGAAACTTTAATGACATAACAGTCACACTTGTGAGATTAAGTTTTTCCTGGTGAAATGACTGGTAAGTATTACTTCAGACAGAAGGGAATTGAGTAGAACTGCAGCCCTGGCTAACAGAATTACAAGCCACCCTGTTATTACCCAAAGTTATTCTAAACCTGGTTTAGTTCTGCTTAATGAATTTATTTTCTAAACATCTTTTTAATGAAATGTAATTTGGCAATGTAGGAATTTTTATGGTGAATGTTGAAACATTCAGAGAACAGGAAGTACATGTGTGTGAATATTCCAGTTTTAGTATCTAGAAAAACGATCTTTTCGAATGTGATGATCTTGCGTACCTGTGGAATAATAAGACAGGCTGCTCCTTCCTGTACCAAGCTGTGTTGTTCAGGTTAGTACATTTAAAAGGTTCTACCGGTTCTTTTTAAGGTAAAACAAACAAGAAATTGAAAATTATTTATTTTCCAAGACAGTTTTTAAAAATAAAAATGCTGGGGTGTGGTAAATTTTAAAGCATTTGTTTTGTCCTAGATTGTTTTGTTTAATTTTTTTTACTAATTGTTATTCTACATAACAATATCATTGTATTGCATACTGTTTTTTTGTTTTTTTTCCTAGTAGATGCAGGTGCCATTGTGTTTGTATACCAGCAAGGCTGTCTTGACTAACCTCTGTACATAAACAATTTAAACCTTGCAAGTTGTTTGTTTTGCATCATTAACTATCTGGTGTCTTGATCATCTGTCCAAGCTCATGTAGTAGGCACTGTTTACTCTCTATTATCCACATACATTCGTTCTTAGGGCCATGCGGGTAGTTAGATTTTGTAGATAGTTGACGTTCAAGTACACGGAGCTTAGGCCCTGCTCTAACTTATCTTCCTTTGTCAGGACAACTCATTTCCCCTTAGAAGCCAAAAGCGATGGGGTTATCTAAAGAGTGTTTAGGACCCATGATAACTTGCTGTACAAATCCAAATGGTGAAAATAAAGAGCTGCGGATACTATGGACGCTAGCTTCGAACTGGCAACACCTTCCTTTTGATGTGCAATTGTCCCAAAGAGCACTGATTGGTCTACTCCCCTCATCTCATACTTGCGTGCAGTTGGCTGAATGAGAAAACCTCTTTGAGATGCAAATGGAGGTTCTTTGTTCTACAAAAGCATACAAAAATGGAAGTGGATGTGCATGCCAATTTTGTGTGGGTAGTTGGTTTTTGCAGATCAAGAGAGCTATATAATGAAAAAATGCATTGAATCAGTCACGATCTATGGTTATCTCCCTTAAAAACCTATCGTTTATGACTATGAGTGTTATGTAATTTTGCTGTCTTTTTAAAATGCTATCCTTTACATTTTTTTTTTAGAAAATAGTGGAGCCAGCATTTTAAAATGTTTATTTTGTAATGGCATCATTCAGATTTTATATGAGGGTACTCAGAAGCAAAGTAAAATTATTAGGTTATTGTCTGACAGTATAAGTGAAAGAAAAAAAAAACTTTAAGACTGAATGCCTTCAAAATAATATTTCTTTTCAGTCTACAAAAAAAGACAAACTGTTCTCTTATTATAGATTTTCATCAGTAAGCCAACGGTATATTTCTTGCAGTGGTAAGATGAATGCTATAAATAATTATTCTTTGACAAATTTTAGTTCAAAAGTCGAATTTAAATGCAGCTCTATACTGGTATTTTCTGGAGCACTTGGTTCTCAGTCTGTGGCTGACATTGCCACATCTGTTTGGCTCAACTGCTGCATCTTTCATCAAGCTGAATTCAAGTGATATGTACAAGTTTGGCGTTTACTTGCTAGATTATTACCTTTGGTATTCATGAGATTCCTAAAGCCTTTTTTAAGAATCCCCTGGCCAGCAATGTTCACAAAGTCTATCTGGTGAAACATCTCTGTCGCACTAACATTGGTGGCTCAAATCTATCTATTGCAAATCAGTTGTGATAGCTCCATGTGCTTGTATGTCCATCAAATCACCACAAAAACATCATTAATTCAGACAGGTACATCATATCCAGCATTTTTATTTTTTTTAAATCTTTCTGAAACTGTCCATTTTCACCTCCACTTAAGGGGGCTTCTTTGTTAAAATTTGTGGTCTGGCTGTGTTTTGGGAAAATGTATTTCTTTTAAGGATAAACCTCATATTTATTTATTATGGCATAAAGTCTCTAAAATATTATTTCTAAATTCAACAAAGAAGGGATTTTAGTAAACCATTTACAGGAGTTTTCATCTTTTCTTTCTGGTAGTCCTAGCACATTTTAAATTCAGATCTCTTCTTCTTTATTTTTTGGCAGTTATTCTATCTATATCATAATGGATAAAGGATGTAATTACTTAGCATCGTTCTGTCTAAAGTCCAACTTTTTCTTTTTGGAGCAAATTACCAATTTTTCTAAATTAAACTTCCAAAAATTTCATCTTCACCTTTATAAAGAATAATGGGCTAAGACTAACAAAAAAAAAAATAGAAAGTATTTCATGCCTCAGCCTATCAAAACAATGAAAAGAATTATCTAAAATGGATGAAGAGTAGAGATGTCTGTGGTAACCAAGTAAACAAAATACGGATGACTAACTCGATATTTCAAGGTGTGTACTCAGCTAAGTGATTTCCTTTTTGAATTTCACCCAGAGGCCCTCTTAACATCTATGACCAAAATCCCTTGAAGAAATCTGAGTGATTTTTAGAAAATTTTCCCTATATCTGCTGCAATGTGGTAGTATGATTCTTGGATCAAAATCCATTAGTGCCAACAACAGCTGCTACATGTAAAAAGAAAATGAAAAATTACTCTTTTTAAAAAAAAAAACCCTAAACAACAATAAAAATTGTAAATGGCCTGTGATCATTATCTAAAAAATAAGATTTAACATAAAAGATTAGTAGTTAGATACGCCATTACTACATGGCTGAGATATGCTGTCTCATTTACTGGTGATGTATTATGGGTTCTTTTCTTTATGTAACTGGCACTCTCAGCTCATTTCGGAGTTCTAGGTGGAAAACTAATTACAAGTGAAGCTGGGTAAGGGCCACCCAGCTCACTCTACTTGCTTATCAATCAATCCATCAATTCCCCCTAAAGTGGGTGGCAGAGGGATTCTGAGAGCAGTGTTTATGTATAACAACCTGAAGATTATTGCATGTCAGCTTCAAACAAAACTAATCTGGTATTTACATATAGTTTTATTTGGAAGATGCAGTATAGAGATAGAGTGTCCGTATGAGCACAATCCATCTGATAGTTTTGTAGGATTCCTCACTCCGAGAGTCCAGAACATGAAGAACCAAACCAATCAGCTGGTTTGGGGTCAATATTACAGAAAGCACTAAATGAACCATTGTTTATAAGTGGGCTAATTACTTAGATTTAAGTTGATTTTACTTTGGGGCAAGAAATGATGTCAGTGGGGTCTTTCTTCTATCAGGAAAGATCCAATTAGCACTGCACACAAAAGTTGTCTTTAATAAAACATCAGAAACCAGAAGATTGTACTTGCAAGGTGCTTACATGGCATTAAATATAAAAATGGCAAATGTGATGTAAATACAAGCAAAGATTACTTCAATCAGTTTATGCTATTTGGACTACAGAGATTAGATCTGCTGGTCAGAAGGATTTGATTATATTTTTGAGAAAAACGATCATTATCGTCATTAGGCTCCGAATGTGGCAGTAAATTATAGATTATCCTTCAGCAGCAAACCGTGAGTGAGTCCTCCATTTTGGAGGCGGCACAGAATAAAGGGAACTGATCTCATTTTGGCCCATTAACTCCAGAAGTTTTCTCTGCTTCTTGTGCAAAGGCGGAACCTTCCCGACAGACGAGAAATGTTCAACGATTGGCGGCTGTGCCCCGGTCTGGTGCAGCCTCCAAGATGGCCGACTCGCTTGCGTTCCCAAGGAAACGACGACATCACCGCGACCGCTTCATTGCCATCAGCCATCGTCAAAATATTCCCCCTTGGAAATAGATAAACGCAGCGCAAGAAAAGGTTCTCTGGGTGCGGGGGGGGTGGGTTTCTTCTTTATTATCTTTCGGGCGAAATTTATGAAATTAAAGGTTAGAGGGTAACCTGGCACCTTCATCGCGAATTAAGGCGCAGATCGTCGTGGGTCGGGACCGGAGGCAGGTGCCCGTCCGTCCGTCTTGTCCTTGTGCAGACGCTGTTGGTGTCGCCCTCTGTCAAAAATGGAAATCGGATTCTCGGTCGACCGACAGCTGCCGAATACGACAGGGGTCCGGACCTCGTCATAGGGGCGTTTTTTTTTCTCCTTTTGTCCGTCGCCTAAGCAGCGGCCCTCAATCGATCAGTTGTCTCCCGGCAGGATGACTCACCTTCCGGGAGGGCGGTGCCCCGCCACGGTTCAGCGGAGGGGCCGCTCGCCTTATGTCGGGCGCCATATGCGTAACGGGACGATGTCGCCGTTGATCGATGGCTCGGGCAACAAATGTCAAGGAACCTACTTCATTAATGTTTTAAAAACCTTTTTTTGAGCGGCCGTTTCCAGATCTCGTGGTTGAGTTCTAATTCCTTAAAGGGGAAGAGGGGAAGGCTTCTAGCCATAAATACAGGGTGTGTTCAAATTAAACCTGACCGAAAATACTATCGCCGTAATTGCATATGGCCGGGTTTCATTTGAACGCCCCCTAGGATGGATTTGGTTTTTGGAGAACCCTTATGGGGCCGGCCCCCTGCGTTCTCCAGTATGATCGTTTACGTGTCCCCCCCTTGGCTAAATTGTAAATCATTTTTATTAGAACTATTTATTTTAATTAAACATTTAGATATTTTAAAATGCTAGTTTGCTTTAATAGGCAGAGAGTTCGATCGTCAATCCTTGTGCCGCGGGTTCGATCCCCGGTCGGGCCTGAGGCGCGTGCTGCTGATGAGAGCCAAGAGCCCAAAGCAGCTGGACACTGGCCTTCACCTTGACTCTCGACCTGGAGAGGGATGGGCGCCGCCAGGTTGTAAAGTGCCCTAGACACACCTCTCGAGGCGACCCGTGGGTTATGGGACAAGCGAAGCGAAGTGAACGTCTGATTTCGTCAGTTGGTTGTCATTGCCAGCACGAAAGCTGCCCCGGCGTAATCCGACTCCGACTAATCTAATGAAAGGGGAAACCAGAGTACTCGGGATAAACTCACGCGGCGGTTAGTTGAGACCTCTCTGGAGATGCCAAGCCCATAGTAGGCCGGTTGAGAGACGCTAGCACCCTAGATCACCAATGCCGGAAATCTATTCTGTCCATCATTACTAATCATATTACTGAAAATACTTTTCTGGTATCTAACTGTGGTTAATTCATTATTAATTTATTATAACTGTGTCCCTGGGTTTTTACTAACTCCAGAGACCATAAAATACTCGCTGCCTGCCAGAGACCAAACAAACCTGACTTCCCGCTCTTATTATAAGTATTTAGGTGACAGAAATGGCTGGATGCAGCAGTAATCAGCTATAAATATTAACGAAGCATTGAGAAGTCGTAGATTTATATAAAATCCTCTTCGTGTGAAATTGGCTTTCAGTCCTTTTTGAAGCGCCAGGAAAATAGCAGAAATCGTCTTGGAGCTTGTGATGACATCGCCGATAGATATCTGAGGGCAGGTGATGTCTGCGTCAAATCGCATCCTTTTTCAGCAGCATAAAGAGGAAAGCGTACAGATTAAAGTATTGCCTGCCACCATACTGATATCGCATGTCTGCCAATGCATTTCCACGCTTCTGAGAATAATAAGCGAATACTTCAATGACAATTGTGAAGTGGTAAAACAACGAAAGGAAAGTATGCAACTCAACCTGTGCCGGTGATAGACGAGCTAAGTTCAGAAGTGTCTGAAAATAAGACGATAAATAAGCTGACCTATGGATTTTGTTGTTCTTGTGCCATAAGATGAAACATGGCTTGTCACTTGGAGACGTATTTCAATATTTACTTGGTGGTGGAATATATCTAAGTAGAGAAGGATCTAGGTTCGTTTAATATTCTGGTTAGATAAAAAGAGACCTAAACTAATATTGGTTCGTTAGCCAGTTCTCTTGTGTGCAGCATATTAGATCACGTACAGGACATTAATAATCCTGACTTATTAGCCTTGACTTTACTTAGAGACTGACAGGGGGGGGGGATGAAAGACGTTAGATATTTAGATTGTTGGGGCTTGCTTGACTGTGAGACCAATAAAAGTGCCTAAAGCTGCTCACGATATATAACCCGAATCTGTGTCTAGGAGAGCTGAAGGCGAGGGAATACAATTATCTACGGAAGTTGTAAGTAACACGGGTGTGACATATGTTGCTGCTGTCTATGGTTTGACTATATATCTGTATACTAAAATAACAACAGTGCATGAGAGAGAAATTGTTAAATATTTACAAAACGATACCTTCGAGAGCACCGACTTGTGTTTCTACGGCACTTCTTGAAGTGAAAGTTAAGAAAGTGGTGACTCCAGAATCCATAAAACGCCATTGAACTACAATCTTGCATAATTAAGATGCACAAACAAATGTTCCTATACTGGACCACGCACAACTATAACGCGTAACTAACTGTTCTTATACTGGACCATGCACAACTATGACGCGCAACTAACTGTTCCTATACTGGACCACGCACAACTATGACGCGCAACTTACTGTTCCTATACTGGACCACGCACAACTATGACGCGCAACTAACTGTTCCTATACTGGACCACGCACAACTATGACGCGCAACTAACTGTTCCTATTCTGGACCATCCACAACTATGACGCGAAACTAACTGTTCTTATACTAGACCACGCACAACTATGACGCGTAACTAACTGTTCTTATACTGGACCACGCACAACTATGACGCGCAACTAACTGTTCCTATACTGGACCACGCACAACTATGACGCGCAACTAACTGTTCCTATACTGGACCACGCACAACTATGACGCGCAACTAACTGTTCCTATACTGGACCACGCACAACTATGACGCGCAACTAACTGTTCCTATACTGGACCACGCACAACTATGACGCGCAACTAACTGTTCTTATACTGGACCACGTACAACTATGACGCGAAACTAACTGTTCTTATACTAGACCACGCACAACTATGACGCGCAACTAACTGTTCCTATACTGGACCACGCACAACTATGACGCGCAACTAACTGTTCTTATACTGGACCACGCACAACTATGACGCGCAACTAACTGTTCCTATACTGGACCACGCACAACTATGACGCGCAACTAACTGTTCTTATACTGGACCACGCACAACTATGACGCGCAACTAACTGTTCCTATTCTGGACCATCCACAACTATGACGCGAAACTAACTGTTCCTATACTGGACCACGCACAACTATGACGCGCAACTAACTGTTCCTATACTGGACCACGCACAACTATGACGCGAAACTAACTGTTCCTATTCTGGACCATCCACAACTATGACGCGCAACTAACTGTTCCTATTCTGGACCACGCACAACTATGACGCGAAACTAACTGTTCCTATACTGGACCATCCACAACTGTGACGCACAGCCCAGATGTCTGCGATCTTCTCGACAGGAATGTTCGATTGAACTCTATTGATATTGGTGTTATAAGTGGGCGAGTTATTACAAGAGGAAGAAAAAAAAAATGTTATTCAAAACACGAAACCTGTTTATTAAAAAAAAAAACAAAAAACAAGAGTTCCTTTTTAAAATGTCTCGAGAGTCAGTTGCCGTGGCAACGATACTTCCTCCTCCTCTTTATTTTGAGCATGATGATAACTGTGACTGCTTATACGCATTAACAGGATGCTGTTCTGATTACTTTGCGTAGATGCACCGAGATTATCTGAAGTGTATGACACCGCTACAGCCAACCAACCCAACACAGCTCGTTCGCCTGCCTCACAGACGACCGACCAACTGGTCAAACCACGGTGAGCTGACACTCCAGGTTGCTATCGTTCATTCTCCTGAAGGCAGTCGGCGAGAGGAGTCAGCGGGTCCCTTTCTTCTTCTTCTTCTTCCTCCTCCACCAAACATCCGGCATTGATCTCGGCAGTAGTTATGAACGCAATTATTTTATCAATAATTCGCAGGATTTCCCTCCCAGTTCTGGTCCGAAGCCAAAAAAAAAAAAAGCTCGCCGCGGTTTAGATTCGTCAGACGTTGGCAGATATCTGCATAGAAGATGAGAAAGGAGCCACCCATCGCTGCCTCTCTCTCTCCTCCCCCAAGAGGATTCTGGGATCGGCCCGGACCACCCCATCTTTGTCTGGCGTTCCGTGCCCGATAGACGCCGACTTGCTCCAGACGCTCGTTATTAATTGGCTAATCGATATATTCCGTTTGTGGTCGTCGTTTCTCTTCCGGACTTTTACCAGGAAGGGCAATGGCGCGAAAAGGATTCCGTCTGCAAGAGAACCAGACGATGTAGTAGCCGGTGTCATTTACACCGTCCGGGCGGGAATGGGTCCTTAACGTCGTCATTGTGTAGCCACAAACACGTGGAATAAAGGGAGACAAATGCTTGAGGCGGCTGGTATGGTCACGTGCCAGCTATCGTCTGCTGCTGAGGGTGGTCGTCTGGGAGGAGAACAATTTCGGCTGTTCACCGCCAGATGCAGATGGAGTACTGACATCAGCCCTTTTCTTCGAAAACCGCCCTCTCCGTTTCAGTGGTAATGCTGACGTTTCCAACGGCGACGTGTGAGCCGGTAAGCCCCCCCCCTCGCCATCTTTTCTCTTACAGACTCTTCGGTCCGGCATCGCGATATTAAAGGAAGGGAGTAGGCGGTCCCGGCTGGGGGGTTGTGCTGGGTTTTGAAGGGTAAATGTCTTGGGTGCTAAGTGGAAATTCTAAAGGTTGGTTAGACGGCTCTGCACCATACAAGGACAGAGGACCGCTCGTCGTCGACTACGCCGGCATGGCGCGGTTGGTGTACTGGACTGCTCCGGTCGACGGCTGTACCCTCTCCGAAAATTGCTTCTTGCTCTTCTCCACCGAACTGTACGTACGGTCTTTCGATGCAGAAGCAGAAGATGGAGATGGGTCCCGCAGTTTGCTCCACCATCGCCAACCCTGAGACGGATACCGGACCAAAAATTCGCCTGGATATCGGTGGACTCCGGGTTTGTTTTTTTTTTTTTTCCATTGAACACCGTCACACGTGACCCTAACCCTCCTCCCCCCACCACCACCACCGACTCAATCAGGCTGTGGGCCCTTAACGTTCTCGACCGCGTTTATATGTCTGAGGTAAGCTCAACCCTGCCTAGATCGTCCTGAAAGTTACCCGTCGCCATCTACACACGCCCGCACCCACCTGTATTCGACGAAGGACAATTACGGGAAATCCACAAACAGAATGGCCTCCTTCACAGCGGGAACCGTTGCCGGCCCGACCAGCGAGCCAGCCTCCTCGTTGGAGTGGCTACACGACAATCCGCCGTCAGCACTGCGTGCCTACCTGCTGTCTGAACTACCCGCTCCTCGTGATGCCACGCCCGCGTCTCCACGGCAACCGGTCGAGAAATAAAGCGCACCTGTTTCCCCTCTCCCCGACCTGCTGAAGTGGGCCGTTTTTCACACCGGTGGGGGGGGATGTGTTTCGCCGGCTGAGTGATCTAAATGATGGGTGAAGCGATCGTCACCCGACGGAGCCGATGTCCTGGTCCGGAAACCGCAGGTGTGAATACGGAAGATGCTTCCAAAGCTGTTTTCAGTGATGTTGGGATAAACCTCTGAGAGACGTTCGTTTGAGGGAGGGGTGGACAACAGTGTAATTAATGCTTTCGTTCTGTCCAGAATAGTCTGGACACCGCAGCAAGGGGTCTTACACCCAGCTACTCCCTCCCTCCCCCACCCCGGGGAGGTTTCCAGTTCTCTTCTGCGGACTCGCTGACTTCTGGGGTCGGTAAAAGTCATCTCGATCCTTTCCCCACTCGACGAGAACCAAAAATCCACCCCGGTATTTTCCCGTATCCCGACCACACCTTCAACAAAGGGAATGCGAGCGGAGTCTCGGGTGTGCGCGGCTTGGCTGGCTGTAGCTCTCCATCTTCACTGCCGGTTTTTAGCCTGACACAAGACCCACATTCCACACACGTCTACCCGAGTACACAGTTGCCATAGCTGAGCCGAGGGCTGTTTATTAATTATGAGGACCTGGTGGCGCTGGCTTAACTGCTGCAGCCGGCTGTCGTTTCCCGAAAGGGCCTGCTGGTCTCCGAGGGGTGGGTGGGGGACGAGGAGTCGGACAGGCCTCAGCGAGTCGCCCGGCCGAGGAGATAGGTGTCTGCGGATCGGGGTGAGCTCCAGAAACAACAAACCCGACAGCATCGTTTGTTCGTCCGCCCCGCCCCCCTCCCGGGCCGGCGCGATTCGCTGAGGCCTGTCGCCGCCGTCACGTGACAGCCGACCGACTCACCCCCCCCCCCCCCCGCGCGCTCTGTTCGGCTGTGGTATTCAGTCGGACCGAGCCGTAGAACGTACTATAAGCCAAGCCACCTAGCCGTTCAGGTAAGATCCCCTTTTCTCTAAGGAAACTCCGGTTGACTAATTAGACGAGATATCTCCTCGTCCGCGCGTGTTTGTTTGTTTCTCGGATCCCAGCCATACCTGGATGGTAGACGGACATACCTGTGTATATATAGACTGATTGCAATTTTCAGATGGGAGGAGAGCCAAGATTGCGGCTACAGTTTTAAGTCATCCGAAACACCTCGTCACGTGATGAATAGATTGGGTGACCGGTTTGTCATTCTCAGGTTCTCCCTCGATATTAGTCTCAAGCGGCGGGAGGCAGCATCGATAGGTCCGTGTACTGAGAAGTGGTGCCGACAACGAAAAGGTACAGCGGCCGACTGAAGGAATACTGGACCCTGGGGGGGGGTGCCTGATGTACGTGGACCGGCTATTAGTGAAATAATATAGGACCCCTGTTTATGTCAAAATATTCTTAACGGACTACTAACCTCTCCTTTAACCCTCCCCCCCCAATACTTTAAACTCGTAACATTAACTCGTGATAAAAGTTACAGACTTCAGTTGCTTGTTTATTATTTTGTGGACTGACCATAAAATATCATCTTTAATGTTTTCCTTTTCTTTTTAAAAAAGAATCCCTGTCTTGTTTCCTGAAGGCCCCTTTGTCTGTTAGTGATTTTGGATAAGGAAACGTTGTCCTTTTTATATTTTTTATTTCATCTCTATAAACCTCGCCATTGGCTGTTCTCCCCGCTGGGACGTGAGGGAGCTCCAGTAATTTGTAAAATTCGCGCTGAAAAGAAATTCACTTTTCTAGAAGCTTCTAATAAGCAGTGAATGGCCTCCTGGCTCCTCCTCGTCATCCTAATGATTAGATGTAACAGGTAAGTCGCCCCGCCACCTGTTGGTGTCCGGCGGGACGACGAGGTGCAGTCGCCACCCCCCCCCGGGCGCAGGTCTGAAGGGGCTCAAAACTTCCTCTGGCCTATAAATTATAATGTCAATTAATAACTGCCCACCTCTGCCCGTGAAAGGTCTTTCAGCGAGCTGAAATCAATTATGACATACCTGAGAACTTCGGTGACTCAAGAACGACTGAGCGACTTGGCAATATTAAGTATTGAAAAAGACGTAGTCAATACCTTAAATTTTGATAGTTTAATTGATTCATCTGCAGCAGCAAAAGCACAAAAGGTTCATATATAATGTAACAATGAATACCTGGATGCTACCTGTACAAGATCTAGTCATGTAAACTGATAGAATTTATTTGTAAACATAAGTAGTATTTCATCGGTCTGTTTCGTAATACACGTACACCACAAGTGACTGCGTTCTGCATGGTTGCGCGATTACTCCGGCTGTGTGACTTTGAACGATGCTGGATGGAATAAATATCAAAATGGGTTTACAATTTAACAGATTATGTAAGTAAACATAGTAGGCGACACCTCATTAGTTCCAGGTTTACAGTTGTGATATTGTGAGATGCTATATTGTGGCTTTAAATCAGCTCTTTATAAGGCGGTGATTGATTCTTTGTGATTGTCATTCAGTGGGTAACGAGTCACAAACAGATAATCAAAACATTTGAGAGGTGGGGCCGCAAAAAGGGTCTTTACCCCCCGGGCGCTGAGTACCCTTGCTACGCCTCTGGTGTCCGGGGCCCGGTATCCAAATTAAATATCTCTAAGGCTTTATATTGTATTTGTTTATTCTTGTTCTCGTTGCTTAAGATACTAAGATAAATATTATTCTTGCAGTTCTCTCTCTCTGTCTGTGTGTAGTTCGGTGGTAGGCTCTTGTTCAAGTATCAAGTACAGTCGTACGACGACTTAAACTTCCGGGTTCCTCTCTTGGGCGATAGAAAACTGCATGGATACAGGAGCGGGTGGGGGGAGGGGCTGGATGAATACGTTTTTTTCTGATTCGCTACACGCACCATATTCCAGGTGTGGAGACGTATTGACGGAAAAACAGGCCATCAGTGACAACATCAAAGGCAGCGACAACGGTCACTCATCGGAGCAAGTGACGGATGTAACCAGCCAAACTTTTATCAGTTACCTCGTTCAGAATGGCCACAATTTTCGTTTGCAGTCTCTCGACGCCAGAGATCTGGTGGATCACAGATCCAAAAATCAGTGTAAGTCATGGACGGGTTAGAGCTGAAGAATAGCGAGACGAGTTGCAGGACCGTGGCTGCTCAGGTATCGAAACGGATTAATTACAACAAAGTCGGTTAACTCACAGTTAAATTTAGAATTAGTCGGGCACAGTTCAAAAGGAACAATTTATACTGTTAACTTATACTTCAAGTTCCATAAATATTTGTTTATTAGCCCCCCAAATGTGGCAATTGGCGAACTCGTGGCCAGAAACCAATTATAGAACAATTGACTTCATTTGACGAAGTAACCGGAACAGCTCGGGGCGGCTGCTCTTTTCGTGGTTTGTGCTTTAATGTCTGGACCACGTGGGTATTTCTTCTACGCCTGGCATTTACTTGGGCAGTCCGTAAATCCGAATGATAATGATGAGGAAGTTACATGAAAGGAAAAGTATTGGAGTTGCGGTATTTGGCCACGTACCACGAATTGCTTGATGGTTCCCAACACCTGGCGTAGCATACTCAGACAGATTTACTAGAAGAACTAAAACGTAACCCGTAAGAGAACATTCTCTTTTGAACTGAAACTAGGATATTTTCCCCTTTTACTTTCCCTTTCTGTAAACAAAGGATGGTCAAGTTACTTCCTCCCGTCGCCATAAGGTTCGATTTCGGCGCTGGTCGAGAGAGTATTTCCCAGTAACCGAACCATCTCGTTGATGTGTAAAGGGAAGAGGAGGAGGAGGAGGAAACGCTGTATTAAGGTGCTTGCTTTCTAACGTTGAAAGGGAATAGTCTTTAGCTATTTAAACTCCGACACCAGGTGTCTGTGACCGATCCTTTGCGCGATCCGTCCGGAATCCTCCATCTACGACGGTCGGCCTGGAGGGAGACCCCGTTTGTTGTTAACGATTCCGGGTATCGCTGGTTTTCCCTGTCCACCCTCACCAGTGACGCGTGAACTGGCGGGGCTCCGTCGTACGTGCGTAACATTAAAGCGGACTTGTCTGGTGACGGTAGGGTCTCAGAACCCATCTCGGGGAAGCGCGGCTCCTGCTGGGTGGAGAAAACTGGCGAGAAGGAAGCAAAAGGGTGTTGGGTGTCTGCCACACCCCACACCCCACCCCTTTCTTTCTTTTTTTTTTTACAGAGAAGGACTTCCGATTAGCCGAGAGAAGATCACGATTTCCTTCTCCACGTTGATTAAGGGGGATTATTTAAAAACGACCCCGAATTGTGCTCGGTCTTTTACGAGAGGTAATTTAAAGATGAACACTCTGATCGCACTTCCTCGATGGAGTTGTCTTCTTCGTTTACCCTTCCCAGGTTAGAGAGAGGGAAAATCGATCCTCCCTTTCAAATTTGTCATTTACCCTCCTCCAGTCCACTTCTTTATTGATCCTGTTTCGGGCTCATCTCTTTCTCCCTCCCACTGTCCCCATGATTCATGCAAGAGACAGACAGGGCTTAGGCTGGAAAGAGAAGCATCTGAACCGCCGCCGTCTCTGGAAGCCCAGACTGATCTGATTTGTCTGGTCAGCTGAACGTTTGCCTGGACGTATATATCGTATAATCTCTTAATGTATACTTATTATTAATAATAATAATAAATAACTAATGTGCCCATCTGTCTCTGCTACCAGAAGCTGCTATTTACAGAAGTATGGGAAAACACTGCATTAAATTAAGCAGCATCAGTCTGAATTATCTTCGTCCGTTTTTGTTTGCAATGGCATCATTCCAGGCCCCGAACAAAAGCATTAATGGAACAATACATTCGATCAAACAACTGAAGATGGAGGAGCAGACAAAAAATATATATTTTTACTCGGCCCGTTTTAGATATTCATTGAGTCGATTTTCTTCTCTTTTTTTTTATCAATTAACGTAGATTAATTAAAGTAACTTGTAAGCATTTTTTTATATATATAAAAAAGAAAACGTTCATTATTTTCCTTGGACAGCCCGTGACATGGAGTGATGACAAGAGCACTCAGAAACCTTGTGGCTGCTAGAGAGCTGAGTCATTGGTCCGATCAGCTTGAGCTTTAGAAGAGGACTCTTTAACGCAGAAGCAACTAGGAACATCTAGGTCGAACTTTATGATGCAGTCCGAGTGGCAGAATGCTGCAGATAGCCAGGTTGTATTGTATGATAGACAGTGAACAAACAGATACTAACTTAGTTTGAAAATAATACGCAGTCTATATATATATATATATATATATATATATACATAATAACCCTGTGCCTGCAGATTTGGTACTGGATCTAGTCTTCTGTTTGGTAGAGGGCTGCTATGTGTATTACATCATTACTCTTGGGGTGAAAACACGGGTGTTTATTGCAGCGATAAGTGATGAATCCTCGATATTGTGTATATTTTAGTCTTTTTTTTGCACTGCTTTTAGTTGGGTTTGATGAAGAATCTTGTGATTTTAAAGGCTGAGTAATGTGTACTCTAGAATGAGGTGACTTGAAAGTCTTGCCACCCATGAAATACATGCCTGGGGTACTTCATAACACTTAAGTCTTCTATTAGATGCCTTTTAAGTTGCTCTCTGGCTGCTTGTAGACTTCTCAAAACTACTTTTATAAAACTTGCAGAAACGTTGGATCTTTGGCAAACAGAAGTCAAGGCCTGTTGCCATATCTCTGCTGGCCACAGGTCTACATAACACGACGACTTGATTATGCTAGCAGTGGTTAAAATGGAAATCTGGGGATCTGGAAGATAATAAATAATTTTGTGCTTTCCTCTCCATTTCTGAGATCAGCTTCTCTTTAGTTGAGGTAGTGGGTGATCTGACCGTATCAATTACTGTTATTCTCTGCTATCTCTCTAACTGCTGCTGGCACATCATCTACATGAATAATCTACTGTGTGTGTGTGTGTGTGTGGCTTAAAAAGATAAATTTTTACAATATTGGCAAGATCATGCATTGATTCCATAATTCAGCAGTCTGAGAGCCATCTTGTCAGATTGGGACAGTACATGTTTCAGATGGCATGAATACATGATAACTTCTACCTGATAACATTCTCTTAAAAAGCAGTCCATCTTTTACGGATGACTGTGCCTTACTTAGTAGTGCAAAGATAGAAAGAAAGTTGGGGCATCACAATTATTCCAAGATCTGACTAATCACTGGACATGAAATTCATTAAGTACATGTTAATCCTTGATTGATCCCTGTGGAGGTGCTACTTTCCTGGGATTCCGTTATATAAACTTTTCACCAGGAATGACTGCAATTTCATTGACCAAGATTGCTGATCTTCTCATTATGTGTCAGCATGCTGCTGCCTTGCATAAGGCAGAGTTCTGGGTCACTATGTGCTAAAGCCATTAATATTCTGCCAGTGCTGCATTTGGTTGGAGAATAAACTGGTGTACTTCAAATGTGGGTGTTTATTATTACTTACATCAAGATTATAATTGAGCATGCTATTCATACCGTTTCATAGTGATTAAGATGACAACAAATGTACATGCTTCATCTCTGTGCATTAGAGTAGGTAGAATTTGAAACAGTCCCTCTTTCTTAATTATTAAAGAAGCATTCTCCCCAAGTTCCATGCTTTGAAAGCTAAAATCCCCACAAATCTAAAAATGAGAATAAATTCTTTTTACTTGCTTTAAATTGTAAATGCAAGTGTTGAGGATTCTTGCATTAAAGTCCAGGATGCTATTTTCATCATTCAACATTCAGTTCTGCACAGTATTTGGCATGTCACCTCCCTGCAATGGGTAAGAACATTTCCTCAAACAGATTCCCTGAATATCACTGCCCATCCCCTGATTTTGTCCACAGTCAATTTTGATATTTTTATTTTTTTGTTTTACCTTGTTTGTTTCCAGTGGGGAGGTTTGTAGTAGAGCTAAATAGACAGGTAAAGGTGTGTGATAATGTAGACATCTGTTGATGACTAAACATGGCCTGGGCTCTCTATTGCTTTTGTGTGCATGCACTTGGAGAATTTCAATTTTTAAAGTCTCGAGCAACCATGAAAGGGTTTTGTATGAACAGATTTTCCTTTTTAAATAAAAGAAAAAAAACTTATAAGAAGTTAACAGATGCATTGCCTTTACAGGTATGAAAGGAGAGGATCTATTATAGTCAGTCTAAATATCTAAAAGGCATGTTAACAATAGCATTACTAATGCTAAACATAAAGGGGTGAAAAGAGCTCTGTTAGGTACATAACATAGTGTATTTATTACTTTTTTTAAAGTTTAAACAATAACTAAACTTGCTGATCAGTCAGAAAATTTAGAGGCTGTCCTTCTTATGCATGAATGTCATAAGTCTCTACTTGCTATACCATTGGGTGATGGATTAGCTTGGTTGTTGGTTGACAAGGGTTTGTTATCTGTTATGTTGACCCAGTCTAGAGTTGACATAAAGATGCTTTGCTGTTTTACTTGTATGGATTTCCTCTTGCTTCTTTTCTTCTTCCTACATTCATTCCTACCATAAATAGCTGCATTTCAGCGAGTTTTCCATTGGTTATTATATTTACATTGCCTTACTTATGTAGAGAGAATTAGAAATGGGCTCAACCACTTTTGCTGAAATGTGCTCACCTTTTCCTGTAAAGTAAATATCATCTGATGCCTTTATATATAATAAATACAATAGAAATGTTGGATTTCTTTTCATTGTCCCAAATAATATTGGACAATTGTACATAAACTTCATGTACAATGGAGGGCTTGATAAAAGCACAAACATCTGGGTTTTTTTTTAAAAATATTGCACCACTTTCTATGCTTTTACACTAATTACAGAATCCTTAAGCTTTAGCATAATGTATGTAGTTTTCCCCTTGCTTGTGAATTATTGAGGAGCAATTATTATTGTAGTATTGAATTTCTGTGGATACCTGTCCAACATTTAATCTGTTGGTAAACTATTTTGCTTGTCTTCCTTGGAAAGTAAAAATCTAAGTTGGAGAAACGTTTTTGTTTTGTTTTGCTTCTGTTTTAATGGTGGTAATGCACTGCTGCAGAATCAAGAAGATAGCAACAGAATCAATTTACACGGTTATCAGTAATTTTGATCAATGAAGATAATAAAAACCACTGACCAAAACCTTTTGTAAATTGTCAGATGTTTTTTTTTTTTTTTCTTTCTTCTTTTTCTTTGTTCTCACCTGTGGACTTCTGCATAAAGTGTGCTTTGTAATATGAACACCATGAAATATTTATGTGGGATAATGTTAGGCCTGATCATGATATTTAACAGAGTCAAGCTGAGCTGTAATAGATGGGCCATTGTTTTGAAAGATTTCAGAATTTGCAATTGTACTTTTATGATCTAGAATTTTTTTTTTTTTACTGAAAATATTATTCATTTTAACTTAAAAACTTGCTAGGAATTTTTGGTGTTGGGTATTAGAGTAGCAAAAAGGATTTCATTGTAGATATATTGTTCACAAAAGTATAAAGTAATTAGGAAAACAGATGTTACCCCAAAACAGTGCATTCCTTGGCTAAATTAGGCCATCAATTCCATTAAAGGAGGAATAAGTTGCTGAAAATTAAAGATGTTTGGCACTGTCACAATTGGGTGAAACTACTTTGAGATTTCTTACAATTGGTACAACAGTGCATTTTAAAATAAGATGTCCGATCACTAAATTTGGTATTTACCGCCACTCCTTTGTCAAGGCTATGATCAGCTTGTGCAGATGGAAAGGGATTTCTGAGCCTTATATGTCTGCAGAGAAGCTCGCTGGGTGAAAGATCTGGTGATGGTTAGTTAGTTCATTATAATGATGACCCTGACCTTGTGCATTGCGGTGTTGCTGGCTTGAAACACGAACTCTAGTGATGGTTCATTTGTTGATGAAAAAGCAAAGACTTAGTTTAACTGTTTATCTCTCTCTCTCTCTGTGCTATTAATTGCCGACACCATAATGACCATGCTGGCTAACACTGACACCAGCATAGTGCTTTCCTGGACACTGCCATACAACTCATCTGCCATCAGAGAAATCCATAACTGAAGAGACTTTTACCAGAAAACAGTTGATGCCACTGGACCCTTGTCCAAGGTGATATTATAATATGATGATGATTGCTATGGATATCTGACATACAGTCTTATTAAGTTGAAGACATTTTCTGATGACTTTTTCTTCCAACTGCCAGCAAAGGGGAACTGGTAACAGTAACAACTAGCATATCATGCACTGATCACCTGTACAAATTATTATTTTTCCACATTATGCGATTTTTTTTAGACCTAGAGTTTGTCTGCATGTTTCTTTGCATATTTTCTACATTATATTTCAGACATGAGTTATCGACATCTGTCTACATTCTGGTCACGTGCAATAATTTTGACAGACTTCAGTAACCCCAGGTTTTTGTACCAGAATAGCATTGAATCATGATTTCAGCAATAATTTCGCTTTTTTTAAAAAAAGATCTTTAAAGTTGTCCATTCATAGTTTGCATAACCAATATAAAAAAAGGGGGGGCACATACTGCAGAATGAACCAATGAGGGACAGCCTCAGATAAGAGGGCCAATGAAACCGTACTAATAACTTGTAGCATCCGAGGATGAAGCAAATTTTGGCTATTTGACAAATTTTTTGGTAATCTTGCAAGTAAATGTAATTTTATGGTAGACCTTCCTACTGAGTTGGAAAATGGACAGAGATGAGTTTTTATTTTTGTTTTATGTGAACTTTGTCTCTCCTCATTTTCCCATCCATGATCTTGCCCTAGGTCACTAATAATGAAATGAAAGAAAAAAAGACTTAGTTATGATGTTAGTACATGATGGAAATAAAAATTTAAGTTCATAAACATTGAATGCTAAATATCATATATCTGGACGTGGTGATGTTAGACCTTGTTTATCTCCTTGTACTAGAAGAGTGAAAATATGGTTGAAATAGCTTTGCAGTAATGTTATCTGTGTTGGATTTTATTTGAACGTCCTCATTATCTCTATTCTGAATAAGCCTCTTGCAAGTATTTACTCATGCTACATCAACCTTCTCTCTAAAACAGTTCTTTGAAGCTGTCATAGAGAAGAACTTTAGAATAGTTGGAACTTGTACATAAGTGTTAAAATTTGTAGGTGGAATGATGAGGAAAAATTGGCAAAAATACTAAATGTTTTTAGTGACGGAAATTATCTTATTTTGTCTGAGTGTTGTAGCAAGTATTGGGTTCATACTTGGGAGGGACTTTACATTCCTTTTTGATTACTGTTAAGAAAGCAGGGGTTGGGGGAGAAATGGTGTGAATTCTTTAACAGATTATGATAAATAAGTGTTTCTTTTTGCAGGGGACCAAAATGAATGAAGGTGTGGTTGACCATTCAAATGGCTATAGTGGTCAGGAAAAGCCAAGGTATATTTTTGAAAATATGGAGTATAGCACGTCCTTCACACGTGGTAACTATGCTGTCTCCAGGAGTGACCGCCTCAAGAACTACAGGTTTTCTGAAGGTAACAAACTTTAAAAAAGTCAGCATTTGTTTAAAAAAAGGGGGGAGAACTCTGGTGCAGCAGCAACGGTCTGTTTATTATTATTCTCTCTTCTACGAACCTATGCCAGTGTTGGCCCATAGGGCGCCCACCAGAGAGAACTTCTAGGTTTAAAACTGCTTTTTACCACAATCAAATAATGCATCATGTTAGGTCATGCCAAGGAGAGTTGCAGACTTACATCTTTATTAATTACTCGGGCCTTGCTGAGGCCATTGAATCCTATATGCAAATTAATCAGCCGTGACTTGGTGACCTTTCAAAAAGGTCAGGTGACATCAGAATAGTAGATATTCTATATATGCTTCCTACATTACAATTGACAAAGCTTCAGTTTCATCTTTTTTTTTCTTTTTGTTGGAAGAGTTTGTTCTACTCAGGTAATGTACCTCATTTTCCTTTTTACCTAAAACCTATTCTACTATTTATACATTTTAATCATTGTGTGTGTGTGTGTGTGTGTGTGGTGTGTGTGTGTGTCGTATAACCATATAAATACATTTTCTATTTTAAATATAATTGGTGTTTTCCACTCAAAATTCCTAAACAATAATAACATAATATTTGTCACCTTGTCATCTTTACTTAGTAAATGGTTAAGAGAGTTTTTAGGTAAAAAAAAAAATAAATAAAAATTGTAGAAAGAAACTTTTCTTGCAATGAAAACACATTAAAAAAATGTTTCTAAACAGAATTTTAAGGGAGACCTCTGTCTGTGGGATGCCAGAGAACAGAGAAAGTTTTAATAAATAACTACTTATCAGACTTCCAGGCCTTTAACCTCCAACTGTATGACCAGGAAATAATAAGCCAAAATATCAGAATGTTAGGCAGGGATAAATCAGGATGCAGCAAACTTTGCGAAAAATGCTTGCTTTTGCTTGCAGTCTAAATGAAATGATTTTCACATTAATGATTTTATACAGTTAAAATGCACATTACTGTCACCCTGACGAACACACATTTGTAAATTACATATTTTTTTTTTGTCTTGATAACAGGATATTTTTCATTTTGTAGAAATGAGCACATCAAAGATGCAATACAGATAAGGTGTCTCTCTATCACTGAGACCAACATACATTTTTAAAATTAGTTTTCTTCTTTTGTTTTGATAACAGAACTTTATCCTCTTTTTTTTTTAGATAATACTTAAGTAGAAATTCCATACTGCTTTAGAAAATATTAGACAAACTACAAATCTAAAACTTTTAATGCTTATATCAATTTATAAATGACCACATCTCATTCATACCTGACTTCTAACAACAAATAGCATACTAAAATTTGTGTGTGTGTGTGTGTGTGTAAAAATGCTATATTGCATAAGCTATGTACATCTTTGCATTTGTTTTAATTATCACCATCTTTTTTAGGTTTTATTTCCAATCATTTTTTCTATTTTTTTTTTAAAATGTTTTTTTTGATATAACAGAATAATGCCAACAGTCATTCGATAAAGTAACATAAACAATTAGATTGCATGTTGATGCTGCTGACAAATTTAAACAACTGTCATCTGTACATTCATTTATTTTTAAACATCAACTTTCTAATGCACAGAGATCAGTGTTTGAAGTAGCTGCCTTATTATCAGTCCTGTACCATTTATTCTAAAGAAATGGGTAGACATGAGAATGGTGAAACCTTTAATCTGTAAGGGACAACAACAAAAAGATGTTAATCTTAAAATTTGAAAAAATAAACTTAAATACTTTGAAATTATAAACCTATGATGATGTTCATTTTTTGGCTGGAAAATCGTTGGTTTCCAATGGGTTAAATGTATCCAAGCAGCCATTGCTGTTGTGGTTCTTACTGGAGTTAAGCTTGCTGGAGTAACCGACCAATCAGCTACTGTGTTATGTTGATGGCCTCTGACTGACAAACAAACAGCAAGCTGTTAATTAGCAAAGGGATCTGTGTTACAAGTAAGGGCTATTTCAGAAATATTTGTTTGTTTTCAGGATTAAAGTTGCCTAGTTATATTTGAACAAACCTTGAAATCAATCCAACCCAACTGGCCATTCTGCCTGCCTGTTGTTAGCTCATCCACATGAGAAATGGTGTAATCATTTTTGAAACATGGAGAATACCCCATTTAATTAAAACTTCCTCATTTGAATTTTTTCCAATAAAATCTCCCAGCAAAAAAACCCCATATTTTCTATAAGCAGCCCTATTGGTACAGGTAAAAACTATAATCTCATGCTCAGTTAGTGGATGCTGGGAGCAGCTGTAATCTCAATCTTACAAGAGATAAATGTAAACAGTGAAATGTGATTTGAAAAATAGCAGTGACCACTTGAAAAATAGAATTGGAACAATAATGGAAAATTGAGAAAAAGGTGCATCCCACTGGTTCTTCTGCTCCATAGGTTATAGATTAGCTGAAGTAAAACTCCTGCTCTTTCTGGCCAGTTTGGGGCCTGGTGGCTGGCTGTCTCAGACAAGAAAAGTGCTTTCAATCATTGGTCAAGAAGAAAGAAGGAAAAATAAAAATTAATTGAAATATCTGATGAAAGTGTAAAACATGAAATAAGTGTCAGTTTTTTTTCATCAAGTATTAAAATGAAACAGGTCATCCTGAAGTGGAGAGAAATAGCATTGACAGGTCTCCAACACTCACAGCTGGACTAATGCTATTCATTGCCTGTGAAGTGGGTGCCATAGGGGAGGGCAGTGGAAGATTAAAAAATATGCTGCGAATAGGATGATGCCTGAAGTGAAATAACCCATTAACAAAATTTGAATTATATTTTTAAATTAAATATGCGCTGATATTGACGCCAATGGAGGTTCCATCTTGTTTTTTTTGTTTTTTTTTAAACATATTTTCCTAGACTTTCTTTCTCTGCAGATCTTTCCTGGTAAATTGTTTGACTACTACACAGGCTCATGTTCTCTTTTTTTGGACAGAACCTTCCTCTTGTCTGGTGCAAAAGTGTAATTGGTAAAAAAAAAGTCTTGTTTTATTTTGTTAGAAGTCCACGACTCTATCAGCCATTTGTTATTTTATATTTAGTGCTGTTTAATAAAGCATAGAGAAGAGAACTCTCCGATACTGGCTTGTTAGTTTTAGGTATAGTGTCACTGTTCTGTATTGCCATTAAATACATACTGTGGGAAAGAATATCGGTTGGCTGCTGGCCAGTGGTGTAGAAAACTAATATTTGGTGTGATTCAGTGCTGTATTTTTCTCCCAGTGCTAGTTCAAAAAAAACTTTTTTATTTTTTTTTGCAAATGTACTTTGAATGAACTGATTGACAGCAATTGAATTGGAAAGTCTCTGTGATGGTATTGTGCTCACAGTGGAGTGATTACCTTAGAACTGGTACAAACGGTTCCAGGACGTATAACAGGAAGCAGACCTGCATGCAATATAATATTTTTACAAAATTTTTGTGCTAATATAATGTGGCAAGTGCATCTGCATCATTTTACAAGTGAGATGGACTATTGCCTTAATTTTAAAAAAAAACTTGAGCTGGTTGCACTGTTGAAGAAAGTAGAAATGTTGCTCTCTAGCATTTTTTTTTTAACATTAATTAATCTTTAAAATAAAAAGAAATTCTGGTTAGGTTAAATAAGACGGTAATGAAGTCTTGCAGGTTGGCTTTATCAAGAAGTGATTAATCTAGAACAGACCAGCGCAAGGACAGTTTTGTCAAAAATGGTTTGAACTAATTCAGTAAGGTACAGGTAGTTTGGATAACTGCACGGTAGTAAAGTCTGGCATGAAAGAAACCGGGAAAGGATCTGACCGATGTGACTGAAATCCATAATGGCTTCAAATCTGGAATTCTTATTTATGCCATAGCTGTTCATTATGGTAGGAAAAGATATATTGAAGAAACAGAATTAAGAAATATCTTTCTACTAGAGATGCTATTCAAATGAACCCCAGCCACATACATACCAGTGAGGCATTGCCACTTTAGCCAGGTTCTATTCAAACACCACCCCTAGTGCCAAGGCCTGCAATGAATACATAGCTTCTGATGATATGGTGTTGAGTGGTTGGCACATGAGTCTGCCTGGTTTGTATGTGTGGTCAGCGCAGTGAATTGGTCGGCAGACCACCTAACTATGCAGAAACAGAATTCTTCGAATGGCAGCTGTTAGTTATAAATGCTCAAATTTTCCTTGTAAATTCTGCTTTAAAATCTGGATGGAGACGTTAGATAATGAAAAGCAAATAAGCAACATAAGGGGAATTGAAGCATTTCATACTGGTCTGAAGCCAGGTTAGCCAGATGAGAAAAAAGAACAAAAACTACCTGTTGTTGTCTTTTCAACAGTGAATTCTGGAATTTTCAAAAGAGGAAAATTGTATCAGTCTTGTTTGACAGAACAAGTTATTTTCATGGAGAACGTAGGCAAGAAAAAAGCCCCTCTCCCAGATTGTTGGCTTTAATTTAACTTGTTTATTTAGCTTTTCTTAAACACTGTTTATCTAAATCACAGAGTTAAGTGAAGAAAGAAGCAACAAAGGCAATCTGATTGGAATGCACATAACCAGGAAGAAGAAGAAATACCAGCTTTTAAACTTCATAGTAGGCCATTTCTCCTCTTCCACCTCCACAGGATCTCCAGACCTGATCAACTGAAGAATTTAAAAAAAAAAAACAACTTTCATCAAGCATTGCAAGGCGCCATTTTAAATAAAGCATCCATGTGTGCACAATTTCTGTAACAACACAGCACTATAATCTTGTAGTCAAACATCTCCTATATTCATTCCGAATAATTGTTTTTGTTACAGGATAATAAACAAAATTAGTATCAATAATAATAATAAATTAGTTTTGATCTTTTAATAATATATGCATATGTTATGCATTAGTGTAGTTTTCAAAGATAGCTTGATCTAACCTTTTCTCAAGGATATCTCCGTAATAGTCCATAGACCTGCAGTGTGGTATTCTTTCTGATTAGCCATTTATTTTTTAAAATAAAGAGCAGGTTAGCACCAGACATTAATCAAACTGTTGCAATGAATGCAGCAAAAAGGTTATGGTGGGTGGTAGAGATAATTTATAGTAATAAAGTGGCCCTTCCTCAGCCTGTGCTAGCTCCCCATCAGGTATGATACCAAGGAAACTGGCCCTACAGCTGGCAGTCAGCCAAACAGAGAGAGGGACATTAATATTGTTTTTTTGTGATAGAACTGTATAACCAGAAAATGCCTTTCTGAAGGCTCTGGTGTCTTTGATATGGGTCTTAAGGAACATCTTTCACCTGGGATTCACTAATGATGTATCAGCTAGGTGCTTTGAACACTATATCATAAAAAATGAAAAAAAAGGGTCTAGCTTCAGCACAGACAGACAGACAGACAGACAGACATGAATTATTAAGAAAGCCGGGTTGGTGTCAAAATCAACTGAATGCTTATTGATTAAACTCTCAACACCAGTGGTATTTTGGAAAAAATCATTGGTTTTGATAGAATAAAAAGTACCTTAGCCAAGCTTACATGTAAATGACACAGCTAGTGTGCAGCAAGTGGCTGGGGGCACAATGATTGAGTATCCTTCTGCATGCATCTTCATACTTTTGCTAAAGATTTTTAATGTTAAAACTTAAAGAAGGTCCCAAAATTTCTAGAGGAGAAAGGAATGTGAATGGAAGATGAAGCATTTAGTTTCCCCTACTTCAATAATTAAAACAATGGTTCCTTAATGTAATGTTTTATAGACTCTTTCTTCTTTTGTTTTCCACTCTAAAAAATGATATATACATACACACCACTGGCCAAAAGATTGGGAAAAAAAAACAAATATAATGAGAATTATTAACCAATTTATTTCTTGGCATAAAATTGAAAATGTAAGATTCAATACATGGATGCAAAATAAATAAATAAATACATTGTCTAATAAATTTGACTAAAGCTTTGTCTTCAGAATGACCCCCCTTTGTGATTCAGAAAACTTGGATACCAAAAGTATTTAGAGGTTTTCAGAACATACTCACCCATGACACAATTTTAGGGGATGAGAAATGCAAAGCATCACAGAATAAAGTCTTATAGGTGTTCCAAACATAGAATGTTTATGCGCAGACAGGTTGGACAACACTATGGTTACACATAGCTTAATGGTTTGAAGTGTTCTGGAGCTAAAGCAGTTGGTGATCTTTGTACAATTAATGGGACATTGACAGAAGATCATTACCACAGCAAAAACATGCAATTCCTTCTGGCCGTTGATTAATAGGTGCAGGGTTCATCTGCCATAAAATAATGACCCTAACCACACTAGCAAATGGCCATTACAGTTAATTGATTTATCGTCCATTAAATTCTTATGGGATGAACTCGACAGAAACATCGGGAGAGTGATGCTGCATAACACAACAGAGTTATGGGAATACCTCCAGAAAACGTGGAAATCGGTAGCACCCGAATATTTGGTGAAGATAGACTCCCTGGAATCTGCAAGGGCGGTTTATTCTGATGAAACAGAAATTTAGGTCACAGTTCGTTAGATGTGCGTACTTTTTTTTGAATCCACGTGTTGAAGCTTGAATTTACTGTGTCATGGCAAAAAATAGTCCCCTCCCACCAGAGCATGTGTGTGTGTGTGTGTGTGTGATAATTATCTAATTTTTACTGGCTGAAGTTTTGTGCCACTGCATGATGGGAATTCAGAAAACTTTTTTCAGTTTTACAATACATTCTGCTTTTAGTTTATATTTCAAATATACCATCCTGTGAAATACTAATGAGTAATAATAGCTTTCAAAACATGTCATAAACATTTATTTTTCAAGGGTTAACACGAAAAGTAAGTAGAATTATGTTTAGAAACATGATTTCATTTTTTACAAATGTTTTATCAAAAATTTCATTTCCTTTAAATAATTTTAAAAAATATATATTACTATTTTAGATTCAAGTGATATCCGTTTTTCAAGTTCAAAGAAGAAGAAGAGAACCTGTATGGTGCTTGGAATCATTCTGCTGTCATTGGGCATCATTGCAGTCATTGTGCTGGCAGTGTATTTTGGAAGTATGTTCACAGCTAAGTGCTGGTCATCTACATTATAAAAAAATCTATTATTATTATTATTATTATTATTATTACGCTCATGTTTATTCTACATACATTTAGTGTACAAGAAAACATTCTGCAGTAATTCAGAATGCTGAAAAATACAATAGCTGACTAAATTCTGACTTAATTTGCATGTGAGGTTCGAGATTTACTTTTCTTTTAGAATTTATGATGAGTCTGGTTCTTCTCTCTCTCTCTGTCTGTGAGAGTGAGAGAAAGAGACTGAGCTGTTAAAATGAAACCTGAAACCTGGCTAAAAGTAGTTGTTTCCAAAAGTTGATTAACAAACCAAAAATATTTTCAAAATGGTTATGTTTAATCCTCAGATGTTTAACACCTGCTTCTCTGCTCTTTGTGTAATACAAGCTGTATTAAAGAAATATGTAAATGATTTCCAGTAAAAAGATGTAGATGAACTCTGGTATAAAGAGACTGTCTTTACAAAAGGATGCTGTACTCATTTGGTAGATTTTCTAAAGTGGAGAGCTGTTGGTAGGGTGCTGGCTGGACAGTTACAGACAGATGCAGGTGGTGGATTGAAATGGCTAAATGCAAACAGAAGTGTAATTTCTTGGCTACGGAAATATTTTCCAAAGACCATTTCAAGGTTGACAATGTGTCACAACAACAACATAACTGAAATATTCCACTGTTACCGCAGTGAAGCAGAATTTCAACCCTGACCAAACTTGTATCTGATTACTCTGTGGCCTCAAAGAGTTTTGAATCAGTCTCAAATACGCAGGATGTGCATAAAATATGTGAAATAAACTGCGGTGCGTATCCTTTTGACTTGTCGCCATGAACAGCTTATGCCATGTACATGTTGCTTGGACACCATATAGCTACAACCACGGCCTCTTTACTAATGAGTCAAGATTTAACACACAGTGTGACTTTTGGCACACTCACCTGAAGGGAATATTGAACAAGCAATCCACCTACAAATATTATAATAAAGAATCACTATGATGGTGGAGATGTGAAGGTCTGGGCAGAAATTTCGTTGGATTGGTGTACAGACCTGCATGTGTTTGATGGAGGTACAGGGGCAGCAAATTGTGAAAGAGAAAGTATTCTTTTAATCTCATACAAAACTTAATAAAACAAATAATGTAATGGAGGAAATAACTGACAAATGGCTGAAAAGACTCTGCTGCCTGTCTTGTTGCACAATTAACAAATTTTTCAATGCAGATGAGGTGAGATTGCTTTGGAAACTTCCACCTGACAGCAGAAAAATAAATGGAACTAATGGTCATCAACTATTTTCAGAATCATTGTGAAGAAATAGCTTCCCAATGGGGTCATGTATAATTTCCTTGGAAGGAATAGAAAAAAAAGATATTCTAGATTTAACTTAAGAAAATTTTGACACATGGCTTTCAAGTTCGAAAGAATGTTATCTTCCTCCCTGTAATGTGACAATAGATACTCAGCTTGTACCATCTATTGATCATTGCCCCTTTCTGTTAAAAAAAAGGGCAGAACCTTCCTCTTGCTGAGCAGCATGCATCTACAGGCAGAAATTGACCACTCTAATGAGAAGTAAAACCACAAGTCATGAATATACTTTACCAAAAAAAAACATGCAAATGGACAATAGCCATTTTTATAATATGGTTGGTGTGAGCTGCTTAAATAGCTAGATTATTTGGCTATCTTTTAATAAGGATTATCAACAGGAAAGCAATGATAAGCACTGGCTTTTTTCTCTTTGCTCTTAGAAAAGAGTTAGAGATAATACAAAAAGAAATCCTGTGACATGCCCATTCCTAAGAAAACTCAGATTTGTCTTAGAAATGCTGACAGAAAAACAGGGAAAAGATGTAAACAGTGTGAAAAGTGTCTGCAATAAACACTTACTAAAAGTATTTGCAAAATGCTAATTGATGATTAGATATAGTTAATTCTTGTATGTTTGATGTTCAGGGAAATTCTATGTGAAATATTTTAATCTGAAATAACTGCTGATTTTACCACTTTTGTACGTTTTTGGTTAGAAACACCTTAATTCTTTTTATAAATATATGATAGAGCTCTGTAGTACTCCAAGGGTTAAGCCGTCCATTTTGTTCATTAGAAGCTTGCCACTAATCTTTGTCCTGATTGTCTCTTTTATTGTTCTACGCCTCTAGCTACTATCCATCTTTGGTACTTGCTTCTAAAAAATGTCATGACCTGTCCTAGCTATTTGGTGATGATGGTTGGCATGTTTGTTTGTCTGGCCTATGTACTGCAACATCCGTGATTACCTAGAAACACTTCCTGGATTGGCTCTGTTATTCTGTTCCTTTTTACACCGCAAAAAACATTACCCGGTATTTCTCATAATTTCATGAATATTAAGGGGATGCAACCACTTCTCTCTCGGCTTATCTCTGCACTGAGGGGGCCAAACTCATTATAAATCTTGAAGACAGGTAAGTACTTGCTGTCATTAATTAACTCAGTTAGATAGAAGTGAAAATGATGGGGATTTATGTAAAAAAGAAACTTTTTGTGAGTGTCAACAACAACTATTGATGATGGTGAAACCACAGATGACCATTCAGGTGATATTGTTCACATTAAAAAAATTAAATAATTTTAATTTTTAGTGGGGGGGGCATCTAGATGACTTGTGTTGTAAATAACTAACTGAAGCTTTGGTAATTTGGCAGCATCATTCAACAAACTAGCAGGCTAATCCAGCACATACCTGTTGCTACGTTGTTGTTTTTTTTTTTTCATCTCATTAGTTTTCTTAGTTGATGGCTGACCACAAATTACTCCCACATCAGCAAGCTGATATAAATAAATTGAAGAAAGAAAAAAAATGCTTGCATTTAAAAATACAAACAGTTTCTTTCTAAATATCTCATATCTACACACAGGAAAGCCACCATAAAACCAAAAAAAAGACAAAATCTGACATATTTTATTTGTATGTAATGCATTTTATTGTTTTAAATATTTTAACCTTTGATATTATTTAAAATGACAACCTGGTGATTTTCATATTTTACACCACCTGCCTCATGAATAAATAGACACTTTAAGTAGTCATCTATTTTCTTAATGATATGAATTAATTACAGTTCATTCAAGTTTGCATTTTGTGGTCACACACTGAAGGTTACCTCAGGATTATCCATTAATCTGCATGTGAATGGATGTATCACAAGGGCAGAGAGATTCAGCATGTCGCATTCCCAAATGATTAGCTCTGTTATGAATCATGATGAGTTCCCAGAGATGGTGAAAGCTGACAATGCTCTGTTAAAAAGAAGGAATTTTCACAATGAATATTTATTATTATTATTATTTCTTGTTCCCAAAGTGCTACGTTTGTATTCTATCAAGATTAAATTGGTTTGATACCTCACCACAATCTTAAATCTTAAGTTACCTCCCTTGCCTGCAGTTTTCTTGCATATGTAGTATTTTCAGTTAATCTTAAGGGATTTATTTTTAACAGCGAGATCTGAGAGTGAACCAGTCACTACAAAGACAACTGTAACAAAGCCACCTGCTGTCACTACTGCATCACTACCCACAAGTAAGCAAATTCTCTTTATGTGAACACACACACACACGCGCACTGCCAGAAAATGGTTTGTCTTGAAAAGTCTTGTGGCTGCTTTACTCTGTGCTACACCAAAGTAAAGGGTCTCTTTACGACAACAAAATACCTGTAATTTGCTAAACTTATATTGTCATCTTGATAAACCCTGTCTTCAACTTTTAAAGTCTACGGTCATCTCACAGCAGTAAGGAAGGTGTTGGCCTTTGGTGAAGCAATCAAGTTACATGGGCACGGTTAGAGGTCCTTGAGCAGTTATTATGAAGTTACCCATGGAACCCTCATCTTATGTACTCAGAAAACCCTACAAGAACTCTTCATTTTTATGTTTCTCACATGGCTTGCTGGTAAAGGAGAGCAAGAAACCATGCCACAGAGGTATGCCAAACCAAACTGGTTGCCAGGAACTAAATTCGGACCCTCAATTATTGCACTCTAGTAGTCTATCCAGTGCACCATCATAAGTTGTCCATAACTTATCTTCAAAGGCAAATTAAATAAATGTAATTGTGCTGGAACTTTAGTATTGTAACTAGATATTTTAATATGGATAATTATCTTTTCTTTCTAAAAGAATATCAGAGAAGAAATTGTTCATCTAGCTGTGTCAACCTTTATTTTTACATTGCACTAACTACATCCAACCCCACACACACACATGCCACTTATATTGTTCTCTAATGCTGAACAGAACACTAATCATTGTTTCTCAGCATCCGTCTTTCAAGTGAAATTAAGAGCAAACAAAGCAGCAATTGTTATACAACAAATGGTAATCTTCTTTGTCAGTATTATGAAGATATCAAAGTGAAACCAAAAATGTTGCTGTGGTTGTGACAGGTTGAAATTATATTGTCTCATGCCAAGTTGACTTTATTGCAACAAAACCATTTTTTTGGGAGGGGTTTGCAAATTTCCATTGAATGATCCTCATACTTGAATGAACTGTATTACTTTAATATCTTTTTGTTATCAGTTGCCTTCATAAAAAGTACAGCACGGATAACAAATCAAAATTGGACTGATTCTCTGGGGAATTCATCAAGTATGGAATTCAAGAATTTATCAGCAGCCTTTCAAAAGAATGTAAGTAAGTGATTGGCAGTAGGGGAGACTGACTGGGGTTACTTGTTACAGCAATAAGTCATTACAGCACCAGTAATTCTTAATTAAACATATAAAGTCAATTACAGCTCATCTACTTTAGCATAGTGAAAAGATAATCTGCCATACATGTTGAAATTTGGTTATACAATAGCTTAGTTAATGTTACTGCAAACAGAATTGTCTAAATATATATATAATAAGTGGTGCAGAGGGTGAAGCTTAATTGTTAAATAGTGATACCAATATTGGTTAGTTTGGAAACTCACAAAAACTGACCTGCCACAACCTTTCTGTAAGGGAGGCAACCCTGATGAGGTAATGTAGCATTGTGGTTATCCACTAGTTGCATAACCTGTGTCTGTCATGAGGGGTCTGCAGTGAAGGTTAATTTTGTTGTTTACATTGATTATTTTCAGTTGGATGATGTTTTCATGAATAGCAGCCTTGGTCCAAACTACAACAGAAGTGTTGTCACTGGCTTTAAGTGAGTATAGCCGGTGCACCTGGTATTTACAGTACTACCAAGATCATTTTAATTTTTAAATGACATTTATACTTTTAGGAAGGGCACTGAATGTTCTGCTCTTTAAAATAATCTTTTGTTGTCGCTTCTGATTAAATATCATGTCGGATTAGTAGAAGCATCATTTGTTTCTGCAAAAGCTAACTATTATTACAGTAGAACTTGTTTTCACTAACACTGGAAACTGTATACAGGAGTAAAACTGCTTTGTTATTTGCAACAGGCACTTGCTTTCTTTCTTCCTAGTTTATAAAAGTTTACAGTTTACTGCTTTAAGTCAGGCACTGCACCAGGCTGATACCTTGTAGGTGTGGCCCCTTGCTGAGAGTTTTCTGTATTTCCTGAAACTTTTGTCAAAAATTAATGCCAGATGTACACTGTCATCCCCACCAGGCAAACTAACCTCCCTTCGATCACTTACAAGTTTCCAATTTGCGTGAGCGTTGTAAATGCTGCTGAAAGTACATTTTTTTTGCACTTAACTAAATATTGGATGGTAGTGTGTGATCATTGTAAGTCACCGCCATTTTAGGCATTTCGTGAACCTGCTTATTTTGTTTTGACTCTTCTGTTTTGTGGCTTAGAATTTTAACAATAAATTCTATTCCATAACAATTGGAAATAGTTACAATACAGAAATTAGAAATCGGTTTTCAACTAATTTAAATCTGTTGGTATCCTGCTTAATAATATTTACTTTAGCCATTTCTGAAACAAGACCAAGAATTGACCTAATGTACACAACAATAAAAAAAAACAAACTGGCAGGTGCTCTATTAATCTTCTGTGTGCATGCTTGCCTTGATTTGGAGATTTTATATAACCTCATTTTATTTTGAACATTCTTTATTAATTGATAAAGACTGAAATATGTTAAGGGTTTATTGTTTGGTGTATGTACAAATGGGAGATAACTAAAAGTCCACTAAAATAGCCGATGCTGCCAAGACTGCCTGCCTGTCCTGTTCCCTATGGTCTAGCATGAAAGTATGCATGGTTGGCTAACTCTCCACTAGAACTCTTCATTTCATGTTTTAGATGTAGGAGGAAATTGGAGAAACTCACTCGGCTGGCAGTCTGGTGAAGGAAAGCTATGAGGAACTTTACCAGGGATAAATGCTGGTTTAGAGTTGGGCCTTTAACCTTAACAAGCAATATTATTCAGAATGATGATGGCTATGTATGCATTTGGCAGCTGTGATAACAAGTCTGCCTCTGGAGAAGAGTTGGATGCATTGTTTGTCTTAGAGTGTCACGAATTGACTTTGTGAACAAAGCTGGCTGAATAACAGGTTGTTTAGGGATGGAAAAGGTTTACTTACTTTTCCCCATTGCAAATTGTTCTGGCCTACTACACAAATATGTAAAAACTGCTTGTTTCAGCTGTTGAAATTTCTGTCATTTATGGCTAAAGAAAAAATTGGTGTGTGTGTGTGTATGTGTGTCTGTGTTTGTTGGGGGGTGGGTTACTCAAGTTGAAAACCAGCTAATTGAGAAGTAGTATGTGGCTGGAAAATTGTTGTGATCTTGTCATGGATCAAGTTGGCTTAATGTAGCACCAGCAGTCCCAGCTCTTGAATGCTCTTCAGTACATTTATTATTTAAAGGAGCCAGTTTTTTTTTAACGTCTTTGGCAATGGTTTTAATTATCATTTTTTTTTCTCTTTTAACTTTCCAATTTCAGGCCAGGCAGCATTTCTGTGAATTATATAATTTTACTGAACAATTACAAGGCTACAAAAATTGAATCTGAATCAACAGTTAGAAAGATACTCACGAGTACCTTTGAGCAGCCACAAGATTCTGCCAGTGAACAATTCCAGGTTGATGTTGCCAGTTTGAAATTCCAAGCCATCTTTGGTATACAAATTATTTTTTTTAAATCTCTCTTATAGTTTTTATGCACAATGATATTTTTTGTGGAATGTGTCTAGGGGGAACCTTAATAATACAAACTAATAGCGTGTAAAAGTAGCAAAAAATTATTCTTAGCCATTCATAACAATTCTGCCCTGACCATGTTAAAGCATGGCGCTGAATTCTGTTTCATTCTAGATGGTACGAAACAAAACAAAATGATCAGTTGCTTATTGGTGCATAGGAAAGCCATGAGCCTCACACAAAACTTCTACAAGAAAGAGACAGGTGGTAAGTTAGCAAAGACAGTGGATAAACAACTGATGAAACACATGAGCAGTGGACCCAAATCATCCATTTTAACAGTGTGTACAGAACTGCACAACAAGGTGGTTTGCTGATAATCCCATAAGGTCACGAACACTTTATTTATTGGCTTAATGGCATTTCCTGCCCTGTGATACCCCATGATTTGAGGGAAGTCGTACTTCCAGTTCAGCAATACCATTGTTGTTCATAATTACTCTGAAGAGCTTGAGGCAAACTTCCAACATCTTTTTTGGCTACCACAAGTACCAGACCCTGACCTGTTTGGAATCTGGAGCTCAGCTAATGGACAAATTAGTTAGGCTGTCATTTAGAAATTGTTCAGTTTTAGAAAACTCACAGGCCGTAGGTTCACTGAAGGTAAAATTGGCGTTTGGTCAGGTTTTCTTCCTTTTGATGATGGTAAACATCATATGAGATGGTTTCTAAAATCGATTTTCCTTTTCTTGACAGGTAAAATAGCTTATGGCTTTTGATGTCCTGAAAGTAAAAATAACTCACGGTACTCTAAATCTACTTTAGCCCTGAACTGTGCTGCAATGTTTTGATCTGTTATCAGACAGACAGTATAATCTTTTAGACTGTGAACCCAGGGGTAATTTATTACCGGGGGGATAAACTCACTCACAACTCAGCTTACTTTAGTCAAGCTTAGTTCCCTTTTGTATTAACCTAAAAGTGCAGCCAGGGTCTACTTATATGTTTTTATATACATTTGCAAAAGTGGAAGGGATTGCATTTCTTTGTTCGCTTAATAAACATGTCTACATATGAGCATCTGCTTGCACCAGATCTGTGGTATGAGGTGGTGTGTTGTAACCCCTTCCCTCCTATATCTGTATTGCTGTTGGTACTGGTGAAAGTAAATGTAGATGTTACTTTCTCATAGGCCAGCCTAAATGCAAACCTTTTTACTCATTTTTATTTCCTTTCCTCTTCCTCAACTGTTATTGAAAGTTGTTCGTAAACCTGTAAACAATTTAAAGAATCATGGTCTTAGAATACCAATCGTAAATTGCCTTGTTACTTATTGTTGTCATTGTAATCTTTGGAGAGAAAAAAACCCATTTGGTCATTTAAGGGACAGATTGGATTGCCTGCTTTTTTAAAATACTTCCTGTGTTTTTCTATTTCTTCTTTTTTTTTAAAAAAAAAGGCTTCAGCATCATATAAGGAAATTGATGACAAAGACAGGGGTCATTCAGTTTTCAGAGATTTTTTTGTTTGTGTTATTTAATCTTTGGGCAGACAATTTAGTCTCTCTGTTGACTTGTTTCATTGAATACTGACAGGCAGCTTGACCTATGCCATTGTTCTTCCAACTAAGCTAGACAGAAAAGGAAAGCACACACACACACACACACACACGCACACACACACACACACATACACACACACACACACACACACACACACACACAACACACACACACACACCACACACACACACATACACATACACACACACACACACACACCACACACACACACACAGCTAAAGTACATGCAATTATGCGGTGATAAGAACTTCATTATAAATTAATTAATTGTTTAAGAATAAAGAAAGAGTTTGTAAAAGTTACTACTTAATGGAGTTTTCTGGTTGACAGTCCACCAAAAGAAAATGGCCCTCACTTTTGCTTTGCTTGTTGAGTTATTTTCTTGTTTTTCTACTGGGTGCTTAGTTTAAGGCAAATAAGCCCCAAAGGCCCAAACCCCAAAAATACTACAAATACTAATTTATTATAATTGACTATTTTTTCCAGACATAATTTATATTATTTTATTTTTAATTATTTAAATAATATTTTTGACACATATTCATCAACAAATTCATTATACATTTTGAAAGTGCACTTTTAGCATGAGGCCCAAAGCTACAGCTTACCTGGCTTATGCCTTAATCTAGCTCTGAGCACAGGTTTAAGTGTCCCTTCTGGAATAGCACAAGGTGTCCAGGAGAGCTGGAAAACATTTAAACTTCAAGTGAAGTTACAAAAATAAGTGCATCTTATATCTTATAACAATTTCTTTGAATTGATATAAAATCAGTATAAGGTCTTGAAATCGCTTCACATCTTGTAAACTGTCTGGTAAACAGATGATATTCTTTGAAGGATGGAGACAGGTAGTAGCTGCTACTTGAGGATAATTCTAAGCTGGCAACAATAGGATCTGATGCCAAGTTGGAGGCAATTTTGGTACTCACCTGTTCTATGAGACTTTCTTTCACCATGTTGCTTAAAAAATGCAATGGTTTCTGTGGTTAGTTTCCTTTTTGTTTTTCATAGAACCAAAGTTTATTATATATGCATAAATTTATTATAAATATTCCCTTTATTTCAAATAAAAATAAATTATTAATAATTCTTGATTGGAAATGGAACCAGAGAAAGAAGCATGCATATCCATGAAACTAATTATAATTTTATGCATTGCTGATTCACCAGCTGCTGTCCTGTCCAATATGGGGGCTTTATGCTCGTCGCACTTGGCAGGTTCTGAGGGATCCCTTCCTGTTGGACAGTTGTTTTTGGATCACATATGAAGCGGCTGCATCATGTGTGTGTGTTAACGAGCTTCTCATTAATTTACACACTCGAGACTCCCATATGGCACCAAAGGGATGAACCTTAGAGAGCAACATCGGCAATAACTCAACACTCATAATGGTTTTTGATGTGGTCTTGCATGATAACAGGAACTGTGGAGAGGACGGAGCCCTGAGCTACCCAGCAGTTTACTTGGCTACCGCGACACTTTTTTTTTTTTTTTTTTTGTTTTTTTTATTTACTGTAAACTTTGATTTTCTCCTTTTGTTATCTTATGGAGGAAGGTTGGGGAAAATTTACTCACGTGGCGAATGCTGGTATTTTGAGAACTTCTTGATGGATGTTAAATAGTACATTTCCCCTGCTGGAAGTCTGTTAGTATCATTGTCGGCTAGATGCTTTACCATAGTTTCCTTTAAATTATGCACCCACCCTCTGGCACAGCCCCCTGTTACTGCTTGTTGACTGTTTGCTTGAAATCATTGGCGTCTTCAGTTACCACGACAACAGAAGCAACCACCACCACCACCAGCAGCAGCACAATTGGGATGACTCCAGTGGCCAATGGCACCGAGACCACCACCACCAGCAGCAGCACAATTGGGATGACTCCAGTGGCCAATGGCACCAAGACCACCACCACCAGCAGCAGCAGCACAATTGGGATGACTGCAGTGGCCAATGGCACCAAGACCACCACCACCACCATGACCATTACCAATGCACCAGTGGACGGCATGATGACAACAATCCATACAGGTGTGTATTGTGTGTTAAGGGTTAGCCACATCCTTTATCAGCCGGCATAGTCAGTGTAGGGGTGTCTAACTAGAAAGGCTGTGTGCTTCAAAATTTGTAAAACTTAAAAATTTAGAATATTTTGTTGTTGTTGTTTCTTTCAAATTATCTGAGATTTTGCTATTAAGGTTGGTATGAAGTGTGCAAGAGAAGGAACATGAGGAACACACCAGGACTGCAGGTAAAATTCTGTCCATTAACCAATGCAGTCACGAGACAAAAAGAAAGCAATGTTCACTTTGTCCATACATAACATATTTCACTACCTTTTGTATTTAATGTAATTTAAATACTGCGTAAAGCTGATGTTTAAATTCTTAATAGTGATTTAAGAAGAAGAATTTATCTATTGCTGTGAAAATCCATTCATTACACGGTTTTGTTTTCAACATTTTAGGACTTGGGTGCAGGAAATAACATTTGTGCATTATGGAGCATCATCTCCTAATGACTTCGACCATTACATCTCTTTTCCCTCCCTCTTCCCTGTGCTAAGTTTTGTTCACACTTGAACTGATGCTAAGAGGGGGGGATCTTTGCTATAATTTTTTTGTGGTTATGTAAGCCATGTTTACTCACACCTGCATCATGATGCTTACAAACTGGATAGTGGCTATAACAAATATCTGTTGAATCTATCCAATTAATGTTTTTCATTTTACTGCTTAAAATAGAAATTGAAGTTAGTTAACCATGTGATATGAATACTGGTTTCATCAGCAGTCCATGTGGATTGCTTGCTTTCATTGCACATCCAAGAGTCATTGAGCATCATTATCCACCTTCATCAGCAGCACCACTTCTAAAGGTTTGCTGTATCAAAATATTTTAAGGACTTAGAACATAAGATAGTAGCTTTTTAAAAAATTTTTTTTCTGTGACACAATCGGTTGTGACAACAGCTTTGTGAAATTGAAACTATAACTTTCTCTCCTTGCTGAGTCAAATCTTTCCATAGGCAAGAGCAGGTGACAGGTAAAGCGGCAACACAGACCTGGGAAGCAGCTAATGCAGTATGTTATTTTCTTGTAGACACCACAGGAGCACCAAAACAGGTGGGGAACAAAACAACTGTGAAGATGTGCAATGGTGCAAGTTCCCTATATACTTTTCCAAGATATCATTGTGATGCATCCTTAACTAAATTTATGAAAATGAGTGGTTTTAATCGTTGCAAGTAAGTAAAATATTGTATATAAAACACACAGACACACAGACACACATGATGCTACTTTCAACAAACTAGCTCAGGTATGCACTAAAAAAGGAAGGCATTTAATTGATTATTTATTCAAGTTACCTAAGACAGAACTAAAAGCTATGTTTTATTACGAATTTACATGTTTATAGTTTTTGAGTGATGCAGCAAAGCCACTATCTTGAGAGGTACAGGGTTCAGTTGTACTTCCCACCACCTTTGGAGCCCGGCCTGACTTAACTACTTCATTGATACATTGAAAATTTTACTGTCTGGTGAGGGGGCCATGTGAGGCATAGCAAAGCAGTTTGCACTGGCTTTATATATAAAAAAGAAATCATTTGTCAGCTTCAGTGATTTCTCAACTGGTCCACCTGAGTGTTTTCTATCATGACTAAACCTGTTTCTCTAAACTACTTTGTCCAACTCTTAATGGTGATTTAGATGGTAGATTCTTGTTATAGTGTCTTCTAAACTTATTTTACTGCAATAACTGATTTAAATTCACCAAGGCATGCCTTGTGGTTACAATCTTCCATGATTATTACCAGTTTGGCTTCACTACAGTTTGAACACCAAAGCTAAAATTACAGCACTTTTCTCCAAAATTATGATTTCTGTTTTTATAAAATACCTTTCCCAGTTGAAATGCAAATTTTAAATCATATTACTGGTCTAAATTTATTTCTATCCATCAACTAGTGCCCAGAATCAAAGCCCCAGCCAGGGCTTTTCCCTAATTAAAGTTCTCTGGGAGCATGTACCTTTGTAGGCAGTTAGAGAAGATCTTCTTTGCAGTATAACAAAAAACTTTGAAACTATAATTGAGATCTGTGTTGAAGCCATTGATTATGTAAAGAATGCAAAGATGTGATGGAGGATGTATCTCTTGCCTTTCTATATGAAGAAATTTGGTTTTCTATTTGGTGCCATGCTAAATGACTGCACAGTGGAGTGAACATAGGTAACTGTTTCAGTAGTGAGTGGTTGTCCCCAGGGGTGGATTAGGCCTTCTCATCTCCAAACTCACCTCTGTGGGTCTGGTGTGCTCTCTCTCTCTCTCTCTCTCTCTCACACACACACACACAAAGATACAAGAGGTTTCTAACCATCCTGTGAGTATCTTTCTCAGTGTTTTTATTGTTTTTCTGCATCTCTCTTTATGTTTCCCTTTGCATGAATCTTGTTCTCTTTGTTTTGTTTGCTAAAATCTTTCTCTGAGGGGGAGAGAGAGAGAGGAGTTTTGTTGGAAGTACTGTTTCATTGATTCTGTTGCCAGAATCATACAAATCCCATTATTACTTTGTTGTTGGTTATTTCCTGTGGAAGTTGTAAGACTGGGTGTTGATGACTATAATTTACTTATCATTCTATCACTTTTTACTTAAACAGCATTATTTTACAATAAATATATACACCAATAAGGATTAAATCATTATATGCTACAGAAGTTGGTGATGAACAGAAAACAAGCAATACAATTTAAGGTTTGTCTAGACTCTAGAGAATGGCAGTGAGGAACTTCTTTTTTCTTAGCTTCTCCTAACAGCAGAGATGCATGATTCTATGTTTTTGTAAAAGAAATTTGAAATTCCCTCCTTTTTCATGGATTTTAAAAATAGCTTATCTACCAATGATTCAGCCTGCTTGTAACATGTACAAGAGATATGCACTTCAGATATTATGTGATTGTTGTTGTTTTTCTAGGCCTTATAGAGACTGGTTGATGTGCATCAGTTACTTCATGCACAGACAAAAGGAGAACTGCTCATGGGCAGAGATAATCAACACCACAGAAACAAGCCACACTTTTCACAAAATCCATGGCAATTTTAACTCACGGTCTTGTAATGGTAAATATGTTTCTTTTTATTTCGCATTTATAATTAATTCAGTGTTGTGTTTTTTTAAAGAAGATAAACAAGATACTGGCAAGAGCAATGTTGCAAGATAAGCAACTTGAAAATGAATAAAAAAAGAACTTTAAATGAAACTTGAGTCCTAAACAGACTTCATTTACTTCATGAATAGTAACATTGTTTTAGGAATAACCTACTTGTTCAATTTAAAGAAAATCTTAGTAGAAACAAACAAATCTATAAGCTTTTTTATACTTTTCAAACATGTATGAGTGATACCATAACTCTTCTGTCAAGAAGACAACAAAATACTGTGTATTATCAGTTGTGAAAAATTATGGCTGCACCTCTCTGATATCGCTACTTTGTGAACTCTCACTTCTAACATCTCAGAATCATAAAATGGAAATCTTCTATTCTTTGATATGCTATTGTATAATTTTTAAAATATCTTGTATGCATCTGGTTATTTGATATAATAATTTTAGCATTGAAACTTGATCATGAATAATAATAGTAAATGTTAAAGCCATGGGAATTTGGTGGAGTTTTTTTTGTATATTTGTAAATCCTTTTCAAAAAATACATCTCATCATATGATACTGATGAAATTATACATTTGCTATCTTATTTTAACACCATGTTACATGAGTTCTATCAAATTTCTTGATGCCAGTGAATATGCAGAGATAAATGATAAAGTGTTATTTTAAAGTTTTGCTACAAAGCTTAAAACTGTCATGACTATAACAATGAGGCTTTTCACAAAGATGAGCAAGATTAGTGCAGCATGCAGGGTGTTCACCTGCCATATTTGCAGATGCAGTTTGTCTGGCCTGTGTGTGGTACTCAGCCAATACTGCTGTGGTTTCTCTCGCATTATTAGGTTATTTCCCGGTTTACATGACACCTAATCAGGGCATACAGTACAAACCTGTCTGAGAAACTGTGTTTGATCACTTTCAGAAAGGTGCAGCAAAGACTCACTATGTTCCTGTTTGAAATAGTAGATTGTGAGCATTTCTTTTCACTGTGCCAATACTTGTCTCGCAAGAGGGATCTTCTTCCTTCAGGGTGACATATTGCTGCTTGAAATTCAGCTTTTCCTTATAAGAGCAGCTGACCAATATTTTGCAAGGTTTCAAAACACCTGATTTTTTTTTTCATTTCTACATTCTATTTTAGTGACCTTAGAGATGCAGTTAGTGGTACCTATCAATGAGTCCATGAAGTTGACCCCTTGTCAAGACCCTACTATCATTAACTATATTTCTAAATACAATTGTATAACATTTCTGGAGTTGACAGAAGGCCTTGGAGGAGCTGAAGGACAATGCTGGTACTGTATGAGTTACCCAGAACTGTTTGTTTTTTTCCAGGTTTATCAAGTCATTGATTTGTCTTAAGTGTTTTATAAACTCAGTCTGCAGTGTAGTTACAGGGCTGAACCTCGTGTCAGCAGTGTTTTATAAGCTAAGCCTGCAGTGTAGTTACAGGGCTGAACCTCGTGTCAGCAGTGTTTTATAAGCTCAGCCTGCAGCGTAGTTACAGGGCTGAACCTCGTGTCAGCAGTGTTTTATAAGCTAAGCCTGCAGTGTAGTTACAGGGCTGAACCTCGTGTCAGCAGTGTTTTATAAGCTCAGCCTGCAGTGTAGTTACAGGGCTGAACCTCGTGTCAGCAGTGTTTTATAAGCTCAGCCTGCAGCGTAGTTACAGGGCTGAACCTCGTGTCAGCAGTGTTTTATAAGCTCAGCCTGCAGCGTAGTTACAGGGCTGAACCTCGTGTCAGCAGTGTTTTATAAGCTCAGCCTGCAGTGTAGTTACAGGGCTGAACCTCGTGTCAGCAGTGTTTTATAAGCTCAGCCTGCAGTGTAGTTACAGGGCTGAACCTCGTGTCAGCAGTGTTTTATAAGCTAAGCCTGCAGTGTAGTTACAGGGCTGAACCTCGTGTCAGCAGTGTTTTATAAGCTCAGCCTGCAGCGTAGTTACAGGGCCGAACCTCGTGTCAGCAGTGTTTTATAAGCTCAGCCTGCAGCGTAGTTACAGGGCTGAACCTCGTGTCAGCAGTGTTTTATAAGCTCAGCCTGCAGTGTAGTTACAGGGCTGAACCTCGTGTCAGCAGTATTTTTCATGTTTAACCTGTTGACCAACTACCATTAGCGATGGAAAATGGTTTAGACTAAACGGAACTTCTGGCATTAAAGGTGATATTTCTTAGCTCTTATATGTATAACTGATTCATGAGTGGATATCCATTTAATAGAATGGAATAGATCTAGTGAATATGAGTGGAGGAAATATTACTGTTTAGCACGTATAGACCATTAAATAATTTTATTAAAGCCGCCCTGTTGCGCATATATAATCAAAATGTTTCTTATACTTGAGGCTGGTAAGAGTACAAATAACAATGAATTGACTAGTAAACATGAATTCACTCATCTGTGACAATGCTTTATTTTTAAACATTTTATTTCTGGTTAATATGAAGGAAAATCTGGTGGTTCTTATGTCAGTTTATATATATTTAAGCCGATATTTTTGTTTTCTATAAGACAATCATCATAAAGTAAAAAAGGAATTGCATCTAATTGTTGTATTTTTTGAGGGGAGTTAGTGAGAGAGAGATTGAGACCAGCTTTAAATATTTTCATTAATGACACTAGTGTGGCATTTAATTAAACTTTAGCATGACTTTTATTCTTCTTGCTCTTCTTTTCATCTGGCTGTCTGTTATGGTATTGACTGATGCGTAAATGGTTAAATCACATTAATATTAGTAATCCATAGGATGGTATGACTGTAAGAGAATAAAGGACATACATATGTTGGATCTGCATCTTGTGTACATTTTGTGTTGAAATTTATTTTTTTAAAAAAATCAAAGGAAAATCTAGATCATATTTTGAAAATATATAACAGATTTTATGAATGTACTTTATTGTAAGAAGTTTGATTAGATTTTAAGGATTATTAAAGGTTACAAAAATTAAAACTGTAAACAAACAGAATTATAATAAGTTAATAAGGTAAAGCAGAATGTTTTTTGATCTTAAACCGGTAATGATAATAATGCAAGTACAGGGTGTTCCAAACGTCTTGGGCACATTTTGACAATGAATATCTCGGAAACTATTAATGATATAAAAACGCATCTGGTAAATTCAGAAAGCTTGTAATCTCAATTTTTACATGGAATGTTCAAAGATGTTCAATGTGAGCACCATTGGTCACACGACACACATCAAGCCTATAGTCCAATTCTTGCCAAACGCGTCCCAGCATTGCATTGTCAATGGTTGAAACAGCTTCTGTTATTCGTGCCTTCAGCTCATCCACGTCTCTGGGAATAGGGGGCACATATACCAATCCTTTCACAAATCCCCACAAAAAGAAATCGCATGGTGTGAGATCTGGAGATCTGGGTGGCCAGGACATGAGATCGTGATCATTCTGCCCAGACCTTCCAATCCATCTGTCTGGCAGTTTTATGTTCAGAAACTGTCTAACCCTGAGGCTCCAGTGTGGTGGCGCTCCATCCTGTTGGAAAATGAAGTCACCAGACTCTTTCTCACTCAATTTATCCATTAACTAAAAAATCTGAAAAGATATCTAAAAAAATCTTAATATCTGAAAAGAAATAAAAAAAATCAATAGCCTTACAAAAAAATTTATGTAATTAGCTTTAAAATGACACAACTTTTATCTTACTACCATTCATAGTTAAATAGATATGGGGACTTCAAATGTGCCCAAGACTTTTGGAACACCCTGTATATTTTTTTACTCTGATGCATATGTTTTTTTTTTAAACTTTTAACATATTTATTAATTAATTTATCTGTACATTTTTGCAGGTATCTCATGTGGACTGCACAATGTGTACAAATGAAACTGGCCAGCTTGAACTATTCATGTCAGCTTCCACATATTTTGAATGTATTTGAGACACACAGTAAAGATCTGATGCCAAACAGCATAATGAATATTAGCAAATGCCAGGGTACAATATTTCTGTTTCTATGTGTAAAATGAACAATTTGCATTAAAATCAATTTATTCTAAGATATGATATCAATACATCTTTTGAGCATGCATTCATATTATTTTTTAATTAGAAGAATTGTTCGGGATGTAAATAACAAGTCTTTACATTGTAAAAGATGAAAGAACTCATTGCAGATTAGACACATAGTCGTGATCCATGTTTCCATGTTTTAAGTTGGCATCCATTTTGGGAGAAGGTCAAAGCAGGAAGACTGTTTAATTCTTTGTTTAGATTTTTGTCTTACAATCAAGAACAGTATTGTTATGAAAATAGTTACATTTATGGGTCAGAATTATCAGGTTATAAATAGCATCACTTTTAATTTTTGGATATAATACCACAAAAATTTTTTTAGGTATTATTGTTATTTACTGTCATGATCTTAACAATGCATTCTGAAAGCTTTATTAACCCTCCATATACCATGCCAATTTGTACGTTATACTATCTGGCCCAGCCTATGAGTACCAGTTAGCATTTGTGTTGAACTGGTTGCATATTTAGTGAACACTCATAATACAATGCATGTGAGGTTGGAGCAATATAGGGATTTGTTATTTCAAAGGGTTATATTAATGAGGATGGTACTATGTATTTTAGCCCCCTATAGCTTAATCTGTGCTAAGTAATACAGATTTGAAGGATTGGGGGGGGTATGGAAAATTCTAATGTTGACCATGATCTTATTTTTGAACACCATAAGTGCACTACACCTGAGCTAGATTCTAGCTCCACTATTTACTATTTGTTTTTGTACCAAATAAATGGATAGGTGTTTGAGTGGGAGACAAGTGGTTTTACTAAACTTTCATTGATGTTTCTTTGACAGCTGAAAATCCACTGCAAGGAGCTTGTTCTAATGTCACTGCATTTGGTAACATCATGCATAATTCACAAGCTATGGAATGCTACAACATTTTAAATGCGATCTACCGGGAGTCTGTCAAATTGACAAAGACAGAAAAGTGCAGGTAGAGTTGTATTTGGTTTATACTCAGTGACAATTAAAAGAAGACATTCAAAAAGTTTTCCTACAACACAACAGTGTGCAAGTCAGGGAAACTTTTTTTAGGGTTAGCAAAACCTGGCTGAAAATAGAAGAAAGGCTACTGTTTATGAGATAGATCCTTAAATCTATATTTGCAGTATTACTTTTGGCTAAAATGAGGCAGTACTGCTAATGAGTTCAAGGCTTTTGTGATGTTGATTTGTGGAAAAGTTTTAATTATCAGAAGGTGAACATTTTTTGGTTTGATTTCATTAGTAAATATCTTGGTTTGTTTCTTTTTTTAAAAATTATTATTAATATTTTATTATTTTGGTAAAATTTCTCATTCTTCCATCAACTATAGGTTGGCATTGTGAAATATTTTATGGAAAGAGAGTAGATGGAGCAATGGAAACAGAAAAGATAGTAAGAAAATTATAATTGCAGACATGAGGAATAGGATACATCCAATGCCAAAACAATAAAAATGAAAGAATATGATAGAAACTAATATTGTGAGTGAAATCTTGCTGATTTTTCTCTACTCAATAGGGCATTTAACTGGAATAGTAGTTTCATGAAAGGCTGATTAATCTAGTTCCAAATTTCTTCAAGCATCAGAGGTTACCAAAGGATTTTGGAGTGCTAAATTTTTCATACAGTTCCACACATTCAACAACATTCCCATCAAGGCTTGAGGATGGCTGAAGTTGCTATTCAAGATTGTTCTCTTTATTTTGGTTGCCTTAAAATCAAACCAAGCAGCTAGTAAATTTTTTCTAGTATGCTTGGTGTCATTGTCTTGCTGGAGTAAAATACTTGGACCAATTAGATGGTTTGGTATGATAAATAAGAATTTGCTTTTGATTAATCAGTGAGCTCGCTTCTTCAAGACCTTTTTAAATATTATAACACCAAATTATTTCTGCTCTTGCATATCTAATTTGGAATCTCTTTATTCTGTCCCTTAGACTTAGTAATCTTAGATGTTTTTCCTCAACTTTGCTTATGCCTTTCTTGTTTTTAATCATTGGTAGTTAGTTCTTTGTATTGTTTTCTTTAAAAGCTTTGTTTGTTAGAGTAACTATTCTTACTCTTTTCTCACTAGATAAGTCTTTGAATGGAGCCATAGGAACTGTCTCAAGAATAATGATTACATATAATGGTGTGCAGTGGTTCATTAGAATGTTCAAATAACATTGGCTGCTGCTGAAGTGGCTGCTCATCATCTATTTCCTGAAAGTAATACTACAAACAGAAGTACACACTAGTCTCTCTCTGCCATTGGACACAGAAGTTTCATAACTAGAGCAGGAGGAAAATGGAAAACCTGCTGCAGTAGATCAGTATGAATATATACATCAGTTTCTGCTTTATCCCTTCTCGCAGCAGCCTTCTTTTTTTGTTGTTGTTGTCTGTGACCATGTTTATGGAATCTACTGTAACTTGATGATTATAATTAGATTTTTTTGTTTTTATTTTTAAAAAAAAAGTAATTTTTCCAAGGTCTGATCTGGTTTGAGATTTTTTTATGCTTGCTTTATTTCAGAATTTTAAGAGAGTCTGCCAGGTGTTTCCAAAGATTAATGAACTGCGATTTTAAAGCATCATTCTTCCAAATCCGGCTTCTGGTTCCAAGATGGAACACTACTTGTTCCTCAGGTTGGCACAACGATTTAGCTTACTTTTTTGAAATTAGGTTCAGTTTGTTTGCTCTGCATGTTGTCAGCTGCTTTACATTTCAAGGTTATTATGTTGTACCCTTCTCCCCACCCCCTTTTTTTCTCCCCCATTATTGATGACTACAAGGGATAAAATCCTGGTAATGGAATGTAAGTCCATGGTTGTCCAGGCCAAGCACTTCCAACTTTGGTGGGAAAGTCCCTTCTAGAGTTCTTCATTTTTTTAGAAGTGGGAGGAAACTCTGGCTGGTGAAGAAGATTGAGAGAGGAACCTGTGTCATTGCGTGTTGGCTTTATCTGAATTGTTATTTCCTCCTTTCTTTATGGACCTGACAGAGGGAGCCACCTGCACACATTTCCTCCCTTCTTTATGGACCTGACAGAGGGAGCCACCTGCACACATTTCCTCCTTTCTTTATGGACCTGACAGAGGGAGCCACCTGCACACATTTCCTCCCTTCTTTATGGACCTGACAGAGGGAGCCACCTGCACACATTTCCTCCTTTCTTTATGGACCTGACAGAGGGAGCCACCTGCACACATTTCCTCCCTTCTTTATGGACCTGACAGAGGGAGCCACCTGCACACATTTCCTCCTTTCTTTATGGACCTGACAGAGGGAGCCACCTGCACACATTTCCTCCCTTCTTTATGGACCTGACAGAGGGAGCCACCTGCACACATTTCCTCCTTTCTTTATGGACCTGACAGAGGGAGCCACCTGCACACATTTCAGTGTCACCATTTAGTACTTCTGGTCTTGCACCTTGTGTTTTCCTTTGAATAGTCACATTTCTATTGTTGTATTGCAGATCCCTTATTAAACGATACTAACCCTGACCTCTGTGAGGACACAAAGATGTTGTTGATCCATGTTGTCAGTAAATGTAACATTTTGAGACACAGACCTATCAACCTGTGCTAGTAAGTATGAAACAAAGAAAAAATACTTTGTTTAATTTTTAGGGAAGAAAAACATATTGCATTGTAATCTAATATGAAATGTATTTTTTATTCTAACCAATACCAAAAGCCAATTATTTTACTATGTTTGTATAAAAATTGGTATATTAAGAAGTCAGAAAAGACCATGGATTTTGAGACTTGTATTAACTTGGGAAGTATCAATCAAACTTATTTACTGGTAAAAATAAGGACTTTACATACATAATTTTGACTGTCACACTTTTAAAACTCTTTTTCCAGTTTTTGATCTTATAGCAAAAATAAAAAAAAAATATAAAACAAAATTGCTTTTTTAGCATCTCCAGAAGGTAAATGGTTAATGGTTGGTATAAGCTCTTGATAGCAAAACATGACAGGAACTGCACTGACCCTGAGAAAGCGAAGCCAGATGAACACAACAACTGCTATGACATATTTTGACTTGCTTACAAAACTAACTTTTCAGGCTGGAATACAGAGCATCGAGACTAATTGTAGATGTCAGCTGATTAGCCAGTTGTTAATCCTGTTGTCCAGTTTTATGTTGCATTGTAAGAATGTTTTCTTAATTAGTTGTGGACAGAAACTTGCATCACATTTCATATGGTCCTCTCTTTTAAAAGAAGTACCTGACTACCCTCCCTTCTCCCCTCTTCCAGTGCCTTGCGATCCTTTATAGACTGTGGTAGTACCGTGAGCAAGTGCACCAGAGACCATGTAAAGACTGCTGTAATAGCTGAGAGAGACTGGCTACTGCAACACTTCCCTGCCTATGACTCAGCTTTATGCAATGGTAAGTTATTGTTGCTTTCTTCTGCAGGTGGAACAAACACACAAACTCTGTCTTGCTTGTGGAATGAAGGAAGGCGGGAAAGAGGTGCATTTACATCAGATGATTCTTGTTATACTGTAGTTTACCAGGCCAATCACATTTGTTTTTTAAAGGGAAAGGTTAAGTGAAACTTATTGTATAAATTTGGACTCGCTGCTGGATGAACCGAATGGTATCCAAACCTGAATGTTATTGTAGATGCTTAAATCTTTTTTTTATCAAAGAAGTTGGTATCACATGCACATGTGATCAGTTTTTAAATCCAGAGACTGGTGTTGTGAACATCTTAATTAATGGCTGGTGCATATGGCTGAGCAGTAACCTAGATTTGTAAATCTTTGAGGCAGTCTTCTGTATTTCTGTTTTCTTTGTTTGTTTTTACTTGACAATTGTTTATATTTGATTAAGCAACCACCCTGGGCCAGACCACCCAGCCCCCAGACATTGACGGGGTGACGACTGGTCAGTTTTGCAGGAGAATGGACCAGATCCCAGACCGCATATGGGACAGCTGCTCATATTTTTGGTCTATTGCTAATCTCTCTCTATTACAAACAACATCTCACCAATGTTGGTAAGTTGAGAAGGAAGTGAACAGCTCTTGTGATGTCTTGTTTTAGTTTAAGAACATCATTGTAGTTAATCAAACTCATGGTCAAGTGCATGTAGTGTACTTTATAAATACATGTCAGGGGGGGGTGGGTTTGGACAGACTATGGCTGTGCAGGAAATGCGATGCCCGACACTTATTTGTTCAGGGAGCACTTAGAAGTCAAGCCTAGCAAACAATGCAAGATAAATTTCAGAACTCCTAGCCTCTGCTTATCAGCAAATGAATCCATGGTCCACCAGTCCTCCATATGTGACTGAGAAATACTGATAGGCAACCTGGATGGATGGAGCCTCAAAGTCAAACAATCCAGAATAATACGATCCCTGTAACTTGCTTTCAGTATCAAAATCTGACCCACGGTTGCTCGCTCACAGTATCCATTTTAATATCTACCAATAATAAGTGGCACTAACTTACCCATTGCATTGACATAGTTCTATTGAAGTTGTCCCAACCCCCTCATTACAGTTTGTACCTTCAGTCTTTAGACTTCTTCGATTGGACTGCATCAGCTGCTGACTGCACAAATGTTGAAAGAAAGCAGCCTATGAGAAGCTGTAAGTGTGGTGTGCAAAGAGATATCTTTTTTTCTTTTTGAAAAAAAAGACCAGAGAAGTCAGAGAAATGGCTGCTGAGAATCCAGCACAGAAAACAATCCGATTTTCTTAAAAGTGTTATCATTTAGTGCTCTTGAAATCATGGCTGTTGGTCACCTGATTTTAATGTTTTGAAAAACAACAGATTTTTCACTTGCACTACAATTTTTTTTCAGAAAATTGGCCCTTATTTTTTTTTTTTGTAATCTGGTTTTCATATCAGAAGGTCTTCAACTTAATGCCAGGTCTACAATCATGTGCCCCTTTTATGTGCCATACAAGGTTAGTTGGGGTTGATCTAAGATATTCAAAATAGAAAATCATTTTTATTCTTTTTTTATGTTGTGCATTATGAAAGATCCAGTTACATCTTCCATGTGATCATTTATTCAGAGTTTCTAGACAAGTGAGCAGCTGCAGCAGCCAGTTTTAGTTTAACTTAACTGCTGCTAAGGGACTGGCCTCCCAGGAAAATTGGTCAATTTTGAAAACTTTGCTTAAATGCATTTAATTATGAGGATGAGCTTGGGAGGGAAATTAAGCCAAACTATTGTTCTTGTCATCAAATGGATCAATTTCTAGCTGCATCCATCATGAAAGGTTTGTAAATCTAAAAAGATAGCTGAAATAATAGACAGGAAATTCTAATTGCAGCATTCTTGTTCACCATGCTATCTCCTGTGGATTTAGAATGACTGGAAGGTGCTATACACACCAAAAAGAAAATGACCCAAGATGCGTTTTAAATCTGCATGGTTTACCAGAACAAATAAGTTGATAAGGGCATATTTTTATGCATGCCAGGCAGACACTGTCATAGTCTTCATGTAAACAAAAATGGTGCCCCACAACTACTGTGAAAGGGGACTATAAATGTGCCAAGTGGGTGGTAACAAGGATACAAGAGGGCCCCTCATGTAAACTTGCAGCTAGAACAATACAAGAGATATATGGTAGCATGTCATTACATCATTACAAAGCCTACATTTTATAGATCTATGGGCTTAACAAAATAGAATAGTACATAATTTATTGAACTCTCTGCTATAGCGATTTTTGATGTTGGTGAATTGTGTATTATAACTGTTATGGTGGATCAATGCTGACATCTAATTAACTTTTTTCATCAGTCTTCACAATAAATACCTTTGGCATTGTTTTTTTTTATTTTAGGGTATACCATCAAATGCTCATCTGTATTCAGGAAAAGATGTTGCTGCTAAACAAGCAATGTTCCATGATGGACCTGTATAACATCACATCATCCTTGACCTTCAAGTCAGGAAGCAAACCATTTTTCTGCATGGGTGGGTAATAACTGATACTGGCAAGTAATCTCCTGTTGCCCATAGAAAAGAGACACACGATGCTCATTATAAATTCTCTGGTTGCTCATGAACAGTTACTGTTTTTTGAATTTGTTAAGAAAAGTAAACATAACATCTTTTAAGAGATGTTAATTGAAGAAAAGATTCCTGATTTTAATTTACCAATGTCCTTGAGAAGGTTAACAAAAATATGAAGAGACAAAGTTTGTTTCTTATTAAAATTGTCCCTATTTTCTAAAGTTTTCTAAGATATTTAAACATGAAAATATAAATAATGATTTTATTTTTAGTGTTCACTGCTCTTAATGGTTTTATAGATTTATTAAAAAGAAAAAAAGTAGTTTTATTTATTTTTAAATGGATAATTTTTAAATATTGCTAAAGAAAAGGGAATGAAATATTAAGTAAGTGCAGTTTTATATTAATTGGAAGCTTCCTCTTTATACCTTGTATATTTATCTATAATTATTGACAAGAGAAAGTTTCATCTGGTTCATCAATAAATGCGTGACTTGCACTTTTTCAGAAATCAAATGTCTCAAATAAGGGGGGGGGGAATCACATAAAGTTGCCATATATTTGTCAAAAGTTGAAAAACATCATTTTGAGTCAGCAGTTGACTTGTTGTCAGGCAGCTATTATGCATTTAAAATAATTGCTACTTGCTAGTAAAGTACCTGTTTTGAGTTCCCCTATCATTTCATTGTCTGAGCTTATGGACATCCCACAAATATAATGTGGTTTTGATCAACAAGAGTGGAAAAAAATTGCTCCAGCAGACCATTTACCAAAATTGATAAAAGATTACTGTGGCAGTAAAAACAGCTCATTATTTCCTCTACTGTTTCCTGATGGTTGGGGTTTAGAGATATCTCCCAATAGAAAGCTAGAAGGGGGAAGACATTGGGTACCAGCCTTGGTGACCAAGCAAGTAGTTACCCAGGTATGGTTGGGGGCTTTAAGAGCAGTGGCTAAGGTATGAGCCAGTTAAGAGTTACCCACAGAACCACCTTTATTCCTTTATTCAAAATACCTGTCCAAGATTTACCATGTCAGTTTTTACCCTACACCATCTGGAGTGCATTTGCATCCCAGCCTAGAAACAATTCATATTTAGTTAACACACACATTGGTAATGTAAAACACATGGAGTGATATATGGAAGTGTTATATTAATGAGGATATTACAATGTTTCACAGTTCCTATGGGTCAGCCTGTGCTAAGTAATATGGGTTTGAAGAGAAGTGAGTTGCAAATACATCTCAGGTCAGGGTCAGTGAATGAACGAGCTTGCTGAGTATAAGTACGATAAGGTAAAATATTCAGCTTTGCCTTGCTGTCTGGGTGTTTTTCTGAGGTCGAGAGCCATATATATATATATTATTTAAAAAAAACAACTTCTTTTGCAACAATATAACACTTTTTTGTGCATGTGAAATAATTTTCTGTATTATTTATTTTTCAGGTATAATTGGTGAAATGAGACCGATAGAATTTTGTAATGATTTCATATCTTTGTATCTGATTTCAAAGAAAGAATGCCCGAGTCTGACATCACAAAATCAGCCATTTTGCAGGTGCGTTTTGTTTATTATTTAATGGTTCTGATAATTGAAAGATGTCTGGACTTTTTTTTTTTCTAAATTAAGGCAAGAAAAAACTTTCTTAGTTTACACTTTTGTAATTTCATCGTGGTTACGTATTCTGATGAAGTTTCTTAATTTGCTTCTGTGAGGTTGGTCATAGTCATTTGTTTGGCCTTTAATTGCTTGCCAAGATGTTTTCATTGGTGCTGAAAGGGGTTCAGGTCTGAGCTCTAGTGGGTGGGCAAGGAAGCAGTTATAATGGTTCTGTGTGTATGACAGGATGCTCCATTTTCCTGCAAGAGGATTATTGTCAGAAATCCATTGATTGAGTACAGGGTTGAAGGATATTCCAGGAAATGGAGATGTGATTAGTGGAATTTAATCAACCATTAGTGAATGTAAGATCTGTGAATATATACATCATAGATAAACTCACTGTTTTGGAGGGCATGGATCTGCCAACTGGGAAAGTCAGAGGGCCAAGAAGTTGCTTTTTTTCCTTTGTTTGGCAGCAGAAAGTGCTCAGCTATAATCTCTTTCTACTTGAGTAACTGTTATACTATGGAAGAACTTTACTTCATATAACAGCAAGACTCTTGACAAACCAGCACTAGATATGCTACTACCTTAAGTAAATAGAATTTGCTGAGGCCTTTGAAAATCGTTTGGAATTCTTTTCGGATCTCGCACCCATCTTTTTAAGATAATTTTTTTACCTGTAGCAGTACTTCTGCTTTTGAATATTCATGTTCAATAGTTTTTCGTTTTTCCTTATAAATATAGCGTCATACAGTCCGTTGGACAATGTGTTGGAAGGAAACTACAGGAGATTGGATACGCGTCTTGTTGGGTAGACCAGATTTTAAGAACTTTATATCATACCAGCCACTTCAACAAAAATGAATCACATTTGAACATGACCAATTGTAAAGGTGCGTGCGTAATCTTACAGAAATTATTTGAATAGATAAATGTTTTCAAGAAACAAAACAAGATATTTACATAAATAATTGTAGCTTTAGGAAAATATTAAAAGCAAAATATTTTAATTCAAACCATTCATTAAAGCTGCATTTGCATTAATCCATAATATTTACAGAAATCGTAGTATTTAATTTTACTGGTGTTGTGAAAATAATTCTGCTTACATAGGAAATCAGGTGCTGCTTTAAATGACCAAACATTTCAAGTGATTATTAACAAATAATTAAAGAAAATTAAATATACTAGTGATGTGATGTTCCAACTGGGTTTCTCATGTGAACATCATCCCTAGTACAATTAAAAAAAAAAAAAAAATTCTTTTCCATAAAATAAATGTAAATAGCCAATATAATGAATGGTTTTGTTATTTAATTAACACTATTCCCACCAAAATTGCACTATCTTGGTGTAACTTATTAAGGGAAGTAACTGTTGCCATTTACTTTAATCATAGTAATAATAAGCACTGTAAATCCCAACCCAGGTGTGAGGTCTTTTGTAAAATTTTTGTTTATTGTGTTTTTGAAAGCCCTACATTCATGTAAGGATGAAAAAATATGAAATTAAGGTGACATTGTAGTCATGTGACCAAAAAATGAAATCTTATTGGGTTTTTCCTAGCTATTTTCAACTTTTTTATTTGAGGCTTTTATCTTGACAGGGGTATTATTACTACTATTATTAATGGATTTAGAGAGAATGGGAGCCTACATGTAGCCATGGATAGAGCAAGTAGCAGATGTTGATGTCAAAGGAACTAAGCCAAACTCCTAGATCTAAATTTTATTTTATTTGAATCCAGTAATAATAGTTAGAAAATAAATAAGCCCCAACAAAAAAAGGTGCAAAGTATTTAGAAAATTTCCATATGCTCTCAATAATGATTAATTTAACTGAAGTACCAAAGGGCATTTCAAGTTTGTTTCCTTTTGTTTTTATAAGATAGCGCAATATATCAGATGGTGTCTTATTTCAGCACGCAGTTAAAAGATAACATTTCTGTTCATGAACTTGGATGCTGTAAATGCAGTAAGGATCAGCCTAAAGAAGCCAGCTTCTAAATAAATTATGCCAGGCACCCTTACTTTCCTCCACGAGGCAAGCTAGAGAAAATCTTTGACTAAAAAAAAAAAAAAAAAATATTTTGGATTTTTAAAAACGTTTGAGTAGATTTCTTTTCATCTTTTTTTGTAGTTAACTATAATTCACATATAGTTAGTTATCTTTTCCAGCATTTAATCTTAGAAATGACAAAGGAGGAAAATTCGTAACCAGTGGCTAGTGTTTGTTTTGTCTGCACCAGATGAGTCAGAATTTCATGATCATCAACTGGTTTCAGGCTTCCTAGAATTCAAAGGGTGCAACCAAAATACAAAGTTATTTAGGAACCATCAGTTAATTTTGTGTCTTTGATTTGTGATGCATTTGCTTTTTTGGTTTCAGTGATATCCCACATTGACACACCTTTTTTTCTCCTTTAACCCTTTCCCACCAATCTTCACCTTTATGTTGGTGCCATCAGTACTTTTAAACTTTCTTATTGCAGTCTCACTGTGCACATTTTTAACAGTTAACCTGGAAACAATTTTGTTTGGAGCACTGTATGTAACACTTCTTTAGTGGAGCAGAAAACTCGTAGATATTTCCCTTTGGACAGCTTCTATGCATTGGATAAAAGATTTCTTTCATTCATAAATCTTTTTCTCAAAGTTCCATTGCAGCAGTTTAACATCCCATATCCTTCCATGGAAAAAGAAAAGTGCAAATCCATGATGCAGGCTGTCTTGCTGTGGGGTCAGTGTTTGCCATACTTGGTGAAGATGATTGGTAACATTCCTGGAAACAGAACGTTTGTGTGCCGGTAAGTGCAGACACACAAAATGACAGTTAAAAGGTTGAATGACAATGACTGACTGCAAACATTGGTTTCCTTATTGTGTAGGTGTCTGGTTACAGCTGTCAGGGCTAGGGCATCAGAAGATTCTCATCTAATAACCTGCCATAAGATGTTATCTGTTGCATTTCTGGGTTTTGTAGGTGGTCTGTTCCTTCCTCCTCAAGACAGTGTCTCTGCCAGTCCAAGTTTGTGCAGGTACTGCTGATGGGTGGGCAGTGGAGCACTCCCTAACCCAGCAGTACCTGTACAGATTTGGACTTGTGATCTCTTTCTGTTAACTGCACACTAACAATGAGAGTTTCAGTACACAGCACAGTTTATTATAGATTTCAATTTCAAACATGCTAAAATTAAACCAGATCAGCAAACAATCTATGTTGGAATTAAACCATGTTACTTTGACAGGACGCACATTTAATAATGTTTGGATCAAATAATAAACTGCACAGCAGGTTTAAATATTTTAAGTCCACAGTTTCACTTATTTCAATGTTTTTAATGGTTCTCAAAGTAGTGAAAAAATTGGTTCTGAAGTTGCCACAGCAGCCACATTTATAAGACTTAAAATTGAGAACTCTGAATGATAGCTACAATATTTTTCTAAATAAATTGATGTTTCTAAAATCAAATAAACAGTTTACATATAGATACCAATATACAAATACAGATTTAGGATGTGAATTTCAGCTAAAACAGAAGTCAGATCTATAAGAATCCCCAGTTAAACAAAAAGTCCTTTATAGTAAACAGATGGTTCAGATGAAAAGTGAAAAAAAACATATTGTTTTAGTGTTAACTAGGGTAGCTGGCAGCCATTTTTGGACTGCTAAGGTCAAGGCCCTTTCGATGTATCTCCCTGATGTGGCTTCTTTATGCCCTCCTTCACCAGCTGGCTAAGTGGGTTTTTTATGGTTTCCTCCCACACCTGAAAAAGGAACAGTTCTGGTAGGAATTTTCTGGGTACTATTGTGATCTAGCTCTTTACTGGCTTGCTCACTGACTACCACCCAGAAGTCACCAAACATACCCAGGTTGTTCACCAACACCTCTTCATTTTCTAGTTCAGTACGATTATGGGATGTCCTCTAAATCAAGACAGGGGTTGGCAAAGCAAATATTAATTATAGAACAATATCCATGGGTAAAGTTGGCAGGATAATGCAGCAGAAACTAGTGTATTCACTGAAAAACCACGTAGGTGAGTTTGACAGCAATTACCAGAATCAGAGAAAGGTAGCATTCAGAAATTATGGGTTGGCCTTACCAGTAACTTTCACATCAGAAACTGCTAGATGAACATTGTACCTGTGTGGCCAGTCATCAACATCAGCTGCTGGTGCCATCATAATTTTTGCCATAATTCACATCAAGCAAAGATGAAACTCAGCCAGGATTTAGCTACAGTATGTGCAGTTGTTACAAATCAATCAGTCTTGCGTGTGTGTGTGTGGACAAATGAAGTGAGTGTTAGAGCAGCACTACTATCTTTCGCCTGTTGCTTACAAAAGATTTTAAGAATTATTCTTGGATTCTTCAATTAAGACATTGTCTGTGTATGGCCTATTGGTTACAGGCTCTCTGTGAACAAAAAATAACAAAATCAATTAACTATTTTTCCTAACAAGGTTACCCCAAAAATAAATTTGTAAAGATGTTTTCTAACCTGAGCTGATCTTTGAATAAGGAAATGGAATGGGAGATAACTCATGATAGTTTTTAGCAGTATTTAAAATTGATACCCAAGTTGGAAAGGAAAACACCTTATGCAATGGCCCCAATAAGAAAGCAGTGGTTACTGTTTAGATTGGAGCCTAAACAATGGATCCTCATGATAAAGGTTGTTTATGTTAGCATCACAAAATAGCTTTACAAATAGAAATAATTGAACAATCGGTGAAGCAAAACAATTGCAGTTTTTCCTTTAGTTATAACTGTTTGAAGCAAACTGTTAAGTCAGGACTGAGTTCATGAAGAAAAGGAAAATTATTTACCTAGTATTTCATTTTGTTAATGGAAAAACTACTTGTGTACATCAGTAATGTCTTGACATCTTTGTTGTATATCTAAACCCAGAGGAAATGCATTCATTTTACATTTTACTCACTGAATGTACAGTCTGACGTTTTCTTACTGCAGAAAGTGTATTTAGTTTTTAGGGCTGTATGTAAAATGAAATGTTTTTGTTTGTCATGAAAGTATTGTACTTGCTTATATTGTGAATCCTAAGAGAAAATGAATCCTGGAAAAGCAGGAAAAGTATCCATGTGGCAGTATCTAGAAACAGAACACACTTGCTATTTTGATCCTGTTAGTTGAGATTTCATCCATTGCAGAAGCAACTTTTACCTCACCTCTCAATGTATCCATGTTGCTATGCGCCAGCTTCACCGGAAATGTATGTCATCATATGTCACGGAAAACCTGAAGCTGCTGACTGCACAAAAACTTGGTCTGAAAAAATTAGAAATAATCCGATGCAGAGGTAAGTATCAGTAGGTTCATCCTAAACATCTCTTTAAATTTACTTATTTCTTTGCATTTAAGTGTCTTGTTTTAAATGTGGCTGTGGTGACCAGATATTCAGCTTGCAGAACAATTGAGGCAGAACTGTTACCATGGCCAGGAAGCTTAGAGAGGAGAGCAGCTAAAATCAAGGTGTCATGCTTTATGAAAGACTAGTTTTTTTTGTTTCTTTGATAAATATTGAAATGTTTAATTTTGACACTCTAAAACCAATAAGAAACCTTTCACCTTTTTCATAAAATGTGTGTATATTCTTACTTGGCTTGTTTCAATGTATCACAGATAAAATTACTTCACAGCTGCTGTAGATCCAGGGAAGATTTCTAATGGCCATCACAGTTTGGTGCAATAAAGTCATAAAAAATATCCAAAGATATTACTATTATACACCAGCCATGGGTCTTATATCCTAAGCTAATGCATCTCTATATATATATCACCATTTTTTTGTTTTTGTTTGTTTGCTAACCCTAAAACACAGAAGTGTGTCCAGCTGGAATAACAAACACAAATAATTCAATGATGCAAGATGGAAATAAATGAAACAAGGTGGGACAAAATAATTTTAGGAAAAGTAAATTATTTGGTCATTGTTTATTGTGAAGATATTTAATATATGCAGTATTGGAAATAATTGTGGAAACATGCAGGTGTGCACAAATAGACCTGTATACTATATGCACAATGCATTATTACAGAAAGTATACAAAAACAAAGTGAATGTTTTATTTGGGTCATTAGTATTCAGTATATGAGCTTTTTGCTTTATATAAAGCATGACACTTTTTTTTCCCATGCTCCTAGGCAGGTTATCAACATGCAACTGGAATGCTGTTCCAAATATCCTGCAGCACTTTCCACAGCTTATATCCAAGGTCTTTGGTTGCTGTTTGACTTTTTCAACAGCCATGTGACCTCACAGAACCTCACTGCTGTTTATATCAAAACTTTGTAAATGTTTTATCAGCTTTTTTATGTTCCAGACAGTTTTTTTTTTTTTTTTTTTTACTATGCTGGCTGTATGCTTGAAGATAAATCCTCTCACCCAATGAGATATATCTATCTTCCTGTGGTTATGGCATGATGAACGAGAACCTGTTGGCATTCAGTATACCTTCAGTTTTATGGAAATTTTAGACATCTTAGACTGATGTATTTATTTAACCTCATGCTCCACTGAAGCTGTTGTACCCTGGCTGTTATACTGCTCCCAGGTTCACCTTTGAACAAACTCTTTTGATTATTGCCAAACAGTTCAAACTTGGACTCATCTATAAAGAGCAGCTTCTTCCAGGTTTGGTCATCCCATTGTTTTATTTATGGTGTCCATTTCAGCCTCGCTGTTTGATTGCTTCTTCTAAGCAAAGATTTTCTGGCAGCTACATGCCCACTGAGACCACTCTGTGCTAATGTATACCTTTGTTCTTGAAGAAATGTTAACACCTTTACTTGCAACTTGGTCATTCACAAGATCCCTACTGGCTCGTTTTCTATGGAATAAAGAACATACCTTGAGATACTTGAAGTCACTTTTGGAAAATTTGGCCTTTCTTCCTTACCAGTTCAGTATATCCTCTTGAGCATCTTGCATATAGCTCTACCTGAAATATGAAGTTTGGCTGTGCAATCTGCTGCATTGAGTATCCTTTACTATTTAAGACTTTGACTTCTATATGCTTGTATTCTGATATTTATTTCCCAGAAGATATAGTATTTACCACTCATACACCACATGGCACTTTCTAATTACTTGCATGACAACCAATCACAGTGCACCACATCAGCATATGACAACTACACAGCATTTCATTTTATCACAAAGTCATTTGCATTTGCTACCTAGTTTCTCCTGTTTTCACAGTTATTTTCAGTATTGTACATTTATATTTATATATATTATAGATAAGGTGTCTTCATTTCTCTTGATATCTGTTCCAGGCCTGATGTAAGTTGAGGGAACCCTGTGGTATTATTTGTAAATTTTTTGTTGGTAGCAACATGCAAATGCAACCAGTCAGTAGACAATATAAAATAGGAGCAATGTATTGTCTTTGTGTCATTTTTGGAGCAGCAGGATGTGGAATCTGGTACACATATTTATCTACTAATAATTAAAGAAGCATTTACAATATGCATGTTCAGTATACAAAAGTGGGCATAATGCTTTCTCTGTATATTTTACACTGAAAGTACTGTTATTGCCTTTAGAGTGCTAGGCGTGCAACAAGAAAAGGTCTGTGCACTCTCTCTCATAGAATAGCACACAGTCTCCAGGGAACACCCTGGTAGCTGGTTTGACCAACCAGGCAAAAATCCATTTCTATGATAATACTAGAAAAGTAGTGATATTCAAGTTACATGCCTCAGAATCTCAAGATTTCCTTTTTTTGTAAATTTTATTTTTAAGTGATCATGTTTTAGGTGAGCAATACCAAAATTAATTTTCATCTTTTATAGAAGTGCGTTGTGGGAATACTTTTGGACCGAATGTTTTGCATTAAATTCCATACTACTTCCCACCCTTAAACAGGTGTCAGCCTCATGGGAAGTAATGTGGGTTCATTGCATTGTAATCATTGATGCTTCTTTTCTGCAACTACAATAGGATCACCGAGTGTGGTACCACCAGCAGATGATTTCTGTTTGAACGAAGCTTCTCTGGTTTCTGCTGGAAATAAATATTGTGGCGATGCCCTTTTGGTTTTCAAATCCAAAAATGATGTCAAGTATTGCAGGTAAGGAAATTTGCCCTCTGTGATGATGAGATGGTGGTCAGAAAGCTCAGTGGCAGATGATCCCAAAAAAATGTTTTTTTCCTTATATATTCTCAGACTAAATTAAGCAGTAGCACTTTCTCCTATTTTTCATACACATCATGATTAAAATAATTAATTTTTAGACATTGCAAATTTTAAATATTTTGGTTATTGTGGTTTATTTGGAAAATATCATCAGGTTACTTTGTCTGGATGTCTCTAATAGAGGAGATAAATGTGTTTATGTAAGTGTCGGAAGCAGTTCTTTGGTCTTTCATCGACATCAACTGAATCTGAATCTTTGCTCATGATTGAGAAAAAGCTGTTACCTGTTGTTTTTTTTTTCTTCTTTTTCTGCGTGACTGATGAACTGAGCTCACCAAGGATGACCTGCTACACCATCCTTCACTTCTCTTTATCTTTCACCCGAGGAAGCAGGGAGGCCACCCACTCTGTGAGCATGAAAACCATCCTCAGAGACAACAACAACAACAATGGAGATGTTAATGAGCCATCTTATTTTAGTTGCTGATAAAACCCTAAAAACTTCTCCTCTTCATCATAGTGTGTCACCAGAACATATTTATATGAAAATACATATTTTATGATTAATATTTCATTTTTTTTATTTTTTAGGAATTACCACGACTGGTTGGGATGTGTAAGTTATGTCAGCCATGCGTTTAAGTATAACTGCTCATGGCTAACCTTGATCCGAACTATTGAAAATGCTGATCTCTTTAATACGACTGTCGGGTATTTTGATCCAACGCCGTGCCACAGTAAGTTTGTGTGTCGCATACTTCAGCCATTGCATGGTTAGATTAGACATGACAGGTGGTTCCTTGCTCTGTGAAGGAAAAAACATCAAACTGCATCCATGGGTAAATTGTTTATGCCGTGTAGTGTTACAGCATCTGCTGGAAAGTGACTAATTCTGCTGTTGTACTTTTCATTTCTCTCCACACTGTTGGAGGAAAAAGGGGTAAAGAATGGGGAAAAACAAAAAAAAAAAATAGCCCCTCTCAAACTTGTTGTGATAAATGAATGTAACATGACCAGAGAAAGGGGCCATGGTGGGGCCGACTTTTAGTGAATTCTGCTAAGGCCAAGAAAAATGTCTACTTATGTCGCACTGAATAACTGGGTTGCTTCCTCAATTAATAAGTGACAGACCTTTTCAGCTCCCATGCACCGAACAAACCATGATGCTCTGAGCAGCCTTAAGATATCAAATGAAGACCAAGATTTACACAAAGAAATTATTCTAAAAACACTCTGCGTTTTCTCATAACCAGATTTATTAATGTCGTTTATAAATGTTTTTCTTACTGTTTCAGAAAAAGGATATCTGACGTCACTGAAAACCATTTTGCCAATAAATGAATCAACACTAATCTCTCCCTGTGAAAATCCCAATTCAATGTACTACTTTAAAACCTACTCTTGTGAGAAAACATTGTTGTCCACAAAGGTCATCGGCAATGAAGGATTGTGTTCGTAAGCAGTACATTTGCTTTTTTTGAGACTTCACACTGCTTCTTAAGATTACTCATTAATGTAAATCATTTAGTATGTATGCTTAGATAAATAATAATAATAATAAGAAGAAGAAGTTATAAAATGCAGACAAATGAGTGAGAAATGTGAAGGTGGAGTCTCGTCACTAGCTATATGTTATGATGTAAAGAACAAAGCTGCTCAGAAATTTACTTTGGTACAAATGAATTTAGAGCCATGAGTCACAGAAAATTGTACTAAAGCTGGAATAATAATCAGTTAAAATAATCTACAGTCACAGTTTGTTTTTAGTACATTACTGCTTTCAGATGTTCATTGTTGTTGTAGAAAACGTTTTCTTTGTGCATGCACTAGGGAATCTCCTGTCACAGTTTGTTTTTAGTAATATTACTGCTTTCAGATGTTCATTGTTGTTGTAGAAAACGGTTTCTTTGTGCATGCACTAGAGACACCCAAATGGAAGTAAGCCAGATAGATACCAAGCCTGTGAAAATAAGAAGCATTTTCAGAAAATATATGAGTTAGGTATTTCTCAACAAATATTATTTCCTTTGTGCAATCTGCTGCAGGTATTTGATGTGGATAGTCAGCTGTGTGATTTCAAGCCTGAAATACTACAATTATCAATGTGAACGCTCTGAAGTTGTTCAAACCTTTGAGAAGTATCAGGCTGATTTGCTGACTGATGGACAGGTTAATATAACAAAGTGCTGGTGTGAGTATACATCTCTTCTCTACTGTTGCATCATTTGATAGTGAACCCATGACCAGTGTACAGTGGACCCAAGGGATTTCTGTTTTTTTTAAAAAAAATATTAGTTTATACAGAATCCTAAGAAGGAAATGTATGTGTGAATTTTTTTTTTTTGAGCTAATATTTTTATTTATATTTACTAATGTACTGCATGTTTTACTTTAGTTAAATCTGCTGCAAAACCTCCATCTATTACTGTTCTATTATTACATTATTTTGGCAAGTAAAAAAAATAAGATAAAAGATTCCCAGTGTTACTGACATGGGATGCAGCTGTGTAATCTGATGGTTCTTTGTGGTTCAGACCCAACAGATTATCTCCCTTGTTAAGTTCACATTCTTCTCACCCCCAACATCAGCTTACATGTCTAACATGTGAGCAATGGCAAACATACCTCCAGAGTACATGTTTTTAAAAATTATAAAGAAAAGCACACAAAAAAAGGTGAAATTCAAATATTAACGCATGTCTGGGAGATTTTTGAACGGGGTGAAGAAAAGATTGTGGACTATAAATGCCTTTCTTGTTGCAAAGTAGAGTGAGAGTAAGTACAGTTTTGTTTGTAACTTGTTAATAAAAGATAATGCTACCCCCCCCTCTCATCCTGTGTAATGTTTTCCTATCTGCTTGTGATTTAAGCCCACAGTGACAACTTTCTACAAAAGACTTGATTGCTTGCCCATGTAGGCCAGCAGTAACAAACAGGACAGCAGTCAGTCAGTTATGGTCATTTACAGAGAAGCTAGAAGACTTTCAGCATAGAATGACTTCACATTTTTAACCAAGAGCAGTTTAGGATTTTTTTGATTGTGATTTGCTAAAATATTCTATATTCAGTTCCTGAAAAAACAAAAACAAAATAACCAGCTGCCAACCCTGGTATGTCACTTTACACATTTTTAGCTTTTGACTCCTTGTTATCTAAGAACCCCAAATCCAAAATATCCTAGCTATCATTTACATTTTAAAATTTTAAGCATCTGAATTTGATCCACACATAATGTTTGTTAAACAAGATTGGAAAATTTAATTTTTATTTCCAGTCACTCATATCCTTTTGCATCCCAAATCACTTAAAAACTTCATTGCAACCCTTTCAAACTGCTAACATCTGTAACAAGGTAATGATCAAGAACCCCAGAGGAGGTCTAAGTGAGTGATGTCAAAAAATTCCTTTAAAAAAAAGAATATTTTTTTATTAATTAGAACTTTTACTGGACATAAATATGCATTTTTCAACTTTCTTCCCTGAAATAGAAAGAACCCATGGTCTTATTTGTTCAGGTGCACAATCTAAAACAAAAAAGATAAATAAGATGATGATAATGATTTTCCTAAAAAAATGTAGGTTTGCTAGGTGATGCTTTGTTCACCTCACATGAAGGAGGAAAACTATTTATTTGGCTCTTTGCTTTTATCTATGGTTGATCTAAGGGGCTATTTTTTATTTTTTAAAATTTTGAATATTTCTTTCCTGTGTTTTAAAAAGTTTTCTGTTTTCATTATCTTCAGACATGGAAAAACCTGCTTACAGACAAACACACGTGTTTTCTTTTTGTCTTTTAGATGAATGGACAGAGAGAAGTAAAGATGAATGCTCATTCTTTGAGAATATTTCCAGAAACCTACTGCCAACATCACCTGCAGTAATGTGTCACCATTTAGCATTTAGTAACATTGGTCACTTTGAATTAGTAAACTCAGATAAATGCAGGTGTGTCTTTTATTTGACTTGTATTGCTGTTTACAGTGGGTTTTCAGATTTGTTAAATAATAACTTTTACAGGGATCTAGAGTTCACCTGGGTTAATAGAGGTCTAAGTATTATTACTATTGTTATTTTTTATTGCATTCTTTTTATTCATTTTTTTTCCTTTTTTACACACCATAATAATTACCTTCAGTTAAAATGTATTTATATTGTTGTTGTCTTTGTCATGAGCAAACCAATGCTTGCGCACATGATGTATTACACATCTGACCTTGACCCATGGGATATGGGTTAATGTAGCATGGTTGATTCTGCAGGCTTACTCACTAATAGGCTTGAATTATGTGTGATGTCTGGCCTTTGGTGCCACTCTCCTCTACCAACTATTTGTATGCAGACTTTCTTCCAATCAAAAGAGTTCTGGTAAGCTCCTTCCCTGACATGGTCAGCAGTGTTATACTGTGTTGGAGGAATAATGTTCAAGTGAGAGTTCCTGAATAGTTTTCTTTGCTGCGTTAGTCATAAACAGATCTAGCATCAACATCATCTTGGGGAATCATGATTATTTTGGAATTCTTATCATTGTAGATATTGAAGCTGTGATAAAACACAGCAGTAACAGCCATGGAAATTTACCTCCACCAAAAAAAGAAAATATTGTAACATAAATTTTTGTGTTCCTCTAAGAGAAGTAACCATCAACTTATTAATAATTCTGTTAAAAAAAGAAAGAAAAAAAATTTTTTTCAATATCTAACTATTCTGGGACATTGAAATTAATATTGGCATCTACAATAAATTTGCCATGCTACCTGTTGAGACATTTACAAGCACCTGGCTACACACTTACTGGACTTCAAGAAAAAAGTTTGGCAAGAACGTTTTATATCTTTAGCAAATGACTGAAACCAGTTAGATCAATCTCTGAGTTCTTGTGTCCTAAGTTATTTAACTAGTAGGTTTTTAAGAAGTATATCATCATAAATTTTTAAAAAGTGCACATTTCATTTTCTAAAGAATCCACATAATAGCATGCAGGGCATCATGACTTCTTTGTTGGGAAATTCTAACATAGTTTATATTGGAAAAACTCAGATACTGCTCTGTACTTACTGGGTGAACATCAGCATTATAAGGATTGCACCTGTGCCAGCTGAAAGCCTAAAGAAGAGCTGCACAGTGGTCCAAGACCAAGGATGGCATAGTTTCTTCTTGCTCTTCTTCATGGTTTCCCATTAGGCTTCTCCCACATCTAAAAAAATGAAGGTGCAGGATTAGCAACCATGCTAATTAGTGTAGCATTAGTGTAAAAAAAATATTCCCATAATGCAATGCTATAAAAGCCAAAAAAATACTTAATATTAATAGAGCTTGGTTAAAAATGATGTTTGCACCCCTAAAAAAAAACAAAAACAAAAACAGTAACTGGGGGCAGTTTGCTATTGTATAGATGCTTTGTGGTAACGTTTTCTTAGTTATTGGTAGATGCAACTTTTTTTAGAATCCAAGCACACACACTCAAAATCAGACTGATTAATTTTATTATAGAATTATTAATTTTTTTAAATTAAAATTTCTGTTTTCTTATAAGATGCTGGATGACGGGAAATCTGTAGTTGTTATTATCTGATTATCTTAATCATCACTGTTGAATGTGCATACCACCTGTTTTCTTTGCAGCCTTATCAGACAGACAGCAAAATGCTTGTATGATGCTTTGACCCAGCATCAGAACTGCTCTTTGGAACCCTACTTTTACTATATTCTTTTGAATATTGAAAAGTCAGTCAATATTCCTTCATGCTCTATAGGTAAGCATCTGCTGCAGCCAGTGAATCATATTTTTAGTGTTTCTACTAATTATATCAAGCACAAGCCTAACTTTAATCATTTTATGCCCCAGTTGAGGTTCTGCAAACCTATTTTTCTTTAAGCATTGACACCATGCAATGACTTGTAGATCGGCAGATAGTTGCTGCATGGGCAATGATGAAATGAATAGCAATGAACAAAGAGTTAGACAAGATTTCTCTAGTCTTCAGACTAACTTTTTACCTTGATTCCTTCAATAATCAGTTTTTCTTAAGCTGCTGCCGTTTTATCTTAATTATGGACAATAGAAATTCATTTAGTCTCTGTACATGCATATTTCTCTACAGAGATTCTGCATTACAACAGTTATTTCTTTAAGATGCTGTAGCAAGTCTGTGTTAAAGGCTATCAGATTTGTTAATTTTTCTTAGCTCATTAACTACACCTTACCTGACAAAATACCCTGAATGAACTTAGTACTGTTCAGAGTTGGTTATGAGTGTTAAAGTCCAAATCCATTGTGATGCTGAATGCTTGGTTTTTGATTGACTTATTTACGGATTAAAATCTGTGAAATTCCCTCTCACATTCACACATTTTCTTATCTTTTAAAATTTTTTCTTTTCAATCAGTTCCACTGGAGAATGGCAAATATCCATCTTTCTGCGCAGACACCAGGGCTATGGTACTCTACATGGTTCGGCAATCAAGTGGCTACTTTGACTCTGTGCCCATCAGCCCTTGCTAGTAAGTGTGGCAAAAGAGACAGGAATTCTCTGAAACTCTATGATTTTATGTCCATTCCCTGCAGGCTCTCAATTACATGCTATCTGTTTCTTTTTCTCTTCATCTGTTGTTCTTTTTTTTTGCCAAGGAATGAAATGATGGATGTACTGTGCTTACATGATTTCTCCTCTTGTCCAAAATGCAGTGATAAGAACAACAGAAAAATAAGGTTATGCATATTACATAATAAGTTACCTGTCCTGCTGCTGATGGTTTGTTCTCAAATCTGCTAATCCACAAATTTAGTCAATACAAAACCTTTTAGCCAAAGGTTTAGCCAAAATGGTTGGTTACTTATTCAAGTCATTAGCAAGTCACTTACTAAACACATCAGGATTATTTAGTTACCAGTTGCTGTTGAAAGCAAACTACTCATCAGTACATTTTCTAGACAGTCATTTACTTGCCTCTGTCAGTTTAAAATTACTTAGCTGTACAAAACAGCTGAACTGCACAAGAGATTGACATAGCGTAGGAAAATAGTTACAGCAACAATTTTGTGTCTTAAAAAAAAGAAGATCATTAAAGAGTAATAGTGATGCTAATGGTAGTAAGGGTTCTTATTCAAAGCAAAATTACAATGTCTGCCATTATTGATACAGCAGTTTATTTTACTCTTGTGCAGTAATAGCAAAATGTTTAAATATGCATGTGTTATTAGTACAGAACAGAATTATTGTGTGCATAAAGTGGACAGGGTAGCTGAAGCTGGGGTTTGTGGTAAAAAGAGGGTTCTTTTCTCATCTCCAGAGAAAACAACCTTGAGGGATGACCAATGCACATATTTTTCAATTAAGTGATTTATCAGTCTGTTTCTAACGTTTGTCAGGGCGGTTTTATACGAGATGTTCTTGAGAGACACGAGATATTTGATTTCTTTAAGCGATCTTACAATTCAAATTTTAATATTGGAAGTTTAGATTTGAATGGAATTGTGCTGGATAAAAACATCCCACAGTTTAGCCATAAAATAGGTTTTTTTTTAGTAGAGAAGTGGATTTATTAACCTATTTGATACTCAAGATTAAAGTGGTATCGTGTCCGGTGGTAAACTGCTAGGTCAAGAACCTCCAAGATTGAATCTTGGTCAGGGATGGGCATATGGTTTAACACAACTCTCTCTCTCTCTCTCTCTCTCTCTGTCCTTCACAAACTGGCTGGGTGGGTTTCCTTACACATCTGAAAAATCAAGGGCCCCTTGTATGGGATTTTACAGGTAGTTGTGATGGAGGTCCTCTGGTAATTCTTGACTGGCTTGCACTTTGTCTACCAGTGAAGAGCCTCAGCCATATGCAGGTAACTTGCTTGACTGGACACACCCTTCCTTTTCTAGCGGTGCTTTTGTTTTCAAGATCTTGGGGTTCGGACAGCGGCCTGTAAAGTCAGCGAACAAATGTAAGGTTAATGTAAACATCGCTGTGTTGTACAGAAGGTTGGCTGGAGGAAAGATACTACTAAGCTTTTAGACTTGCTAACAGCTTCATGAAACACAGCTTTTTCAAAAAGTAATATGCAGCCATGTAGCACACTTGCATCTGTTTTATTTTCCACCACAAGTACGCATGTATCACAGAAGAAAAACCGAAAAGATTTTGTTTTGCTTTGTTTAATCTTTTATCTTTAGTTCATTGCAGAGATTTGTGCACAGCAACACTAATACTTTGGTAAATAACCTGTGCACTACCGAGGATGTACTGAGGGCTGTGTATGCCGAAAGTGACTGGTTGATGTCTTACTTTCCTGGTTACAACGTTCCTTCCTGTAATGGTAAGTTGTGCCTCAGCTTAAAGAAATAGTGTTCTGGCCTTGAAAAGTGTTGGTAAAGAACACAGGACAATGATACACTGGGCCAGTGTAGGTCAGGTGTGATACTATCCAGCTATACAGAGTTGGCTATGAACCCTTAAAAACATGTCTGAAAATACATATAATGATACTAGCTTATCCCTTACTTCACCGAGATGGTGTCCAAATGGTAAAAGAACAAAAGCTAATCATATTAGCAAAAAGCATAAGATATAATTATATTCTTATATGGGTACTTTGGAGACAACCAACTTGTGTCTTTTAGCTTGTTATCTTGCACATCTATGATTAACCAAAAATCGCAGTGCACAACTACAGCACAACAAACTTGTTTTTTGTAGTTTTAACATGAGATCTAATTATTTCACTGTTGAAATGCACTACAAAACATTGACATAGGTAAGTTCTTACACAAACTCATTTAGTATTGGAATTAATAAAGTCTAGTATTCCCCCGCATCATCATCATCTTCTTCATCATTATATAGAATTATTTTCTACTTCTGTTTAATCAGCTTTTTTAAAAATAATTCTTCAATGTATCCTTTTTGTTTTCAGCAGCAATATATGAAAACAAGCACATCTATTTTTTCTGGCTATTTTCTTGAATTATTCATTATGCTGTGTGTTTAATACTGGAAGTACCATAATTTTTTTTTTTTTTGATGCAAAATAAATAATGTTTTTAAACAGCAACATTGGGGAAATCTTTTATGAGGCCAGATTGGTTTAACCTGCCAAAAGATGATCACTGCTTGTCGAAAGATGGGATACCAGCTAACATCTGGACTGATTGCTCTTATTTTTTGAAGACATTGATGCCATCTAGTGGTAGAATGCAACATTGCCAGTAAGATTCTGATTTTGTTTGTCTTCAGGACTTTCCCCCCCCTGATTTTCTTAAATAAAAAACTAAACAAAAAAGAACTTTAATTGATATTTCAATTCTAAATAATTTGTATTATTTCTAACATATGAACAGAAGTAATTTTTGCATGAATTTGTGTAGCTGCATTATTTGCTCCAAATCTTATGAAGCTGTATGTCTTGTTCCGTATCACTGCATTGTGGAATTGTCTTTTGGATTATCAGTAGACAGAGATATTTTTCATGTTCTGTACCCTCCTGCTGTAGTCAATGGAAGTGTGGTACATGTACTGTAGCTGTTGTTCAGGAGGACTTTCTTCATTTTCAATTTATAGCTGTCCTGGAAACTTATGCCTTGTTGTTAGGTTTTCATCATCACTAGTGACATTAGTCCAGGTTACAATAGAATGTAAGTGACAGTTATGAAGATGCTTTACCTCTAATTTTCCAGTTTGTTGCATTAAGAGCAATATTTTGAAGAACAAAGAAGAAAAAAGAGGAATGTTGCAAATAAATGGCTGCTAGTATGCAGATTTTTAGAATTTTTAAATCATCTTTAAAATTGAGTTACAAAACAATTTTTTCCAGGATGTATTTGGAAATGCTGGCTTGCATCCAGAACAGGTTGATGTGGCACAATAAGACATGTAATATGCACAGTCTATTAAATTCTACATTTAATGAAACCATGGGTGCCACTGATGGCTTTAATTTTTCCACATGTGCAGGTGAGTGTGAAAATTCACAAAAGAATTTATGTATCTTTATTAAAAAGAAACAAAGACAACAGTGAAATAATTATCTAAAATTCTTGTCACTGTAAATGTTTACATTTGACACCTCTTTGGGTAGTAATGATATTTGATGCTGATTGTAAGATATCTGTAAATATTCATATCATGTGATTTAAACAAAAATGTATATCTCAAACTGCAGTAACATATAAGGGGGAGGGAAAGATGTTTGGTAAAGATTCAAAGTGTTGCTGTTATAGCAAGTCAGTAATATTAATAAACATAGCAGATGAAGCAGGTAGAAGCTTAGAGAACTAACTTAGTGAACTAAAGTCTAAAGATGCAGAAGCTTCAACACAAATCTTACAAAGCAAAAATTGCAATAACTATTTAACACTTTTAACACCACCATGTTGCTACTTGGATGCTGGAACCTCAATCTTTTCCACTTTTAAAATAATTAGGAAAAAAACAGCTTTGAGAGTTGAAAATGTAAATTTGAGGAAACATTGCAGCAGCATTTAAGCTTTTCCATCCTCTCATTTCTTCATTTTTTTGTAGACTTATAAAAAACAAATATCATATTTGGTGGTTGTCTTTTTGATCATGTGTAGAAGTACAGCCATAGAAAATTTAAAAAAAAATTATCAGAGGGTCTTTGATTCCTTAGTTTGACTTCCATATTTTTTGTTTTTGTGGTAACAAGATTAAAATGTGAAACTATAATTTTTCTGTGTCAGAATACATTAGATTAGAGTAGGGGATCCATGTGAGATTTATGAAAAAGTTCTCATTTGGATGTTAAGAGATGTGTTTTTAGTAAATGTACGATAGTGGTCTGGAATGTTTATGTAGCCGGCGGTAGAAATAGAAAGCGTAAATATTTTTAGAAGTGGGTTGGATGCATGAAAGATGGGGCTATATAGATGTTTTGAAACTTCTTGCATCCTCTGAATAGCTACATCATCATCTATATCACAGAATAAAGATAAATGCAATAGCACACTTTGTGTAATCAGTATGTTAATGCTTTAAACATTATTATTCTGAACTTGAAATGTTGCTTCACTATTTTGGCTTGAACAGTGAAACAAAACATGGTAACTCTTCTCTTTTTCTCTAAAGTTGGAAGCTAATTTGTATTTTTTATACCCAGAATGACAAAAGTAATTTTAATCTGTGTGCTAATTTTTAAAGCTAGAATCATGTTTAGTATTTTTTCAATGCTTCTTTCTCTCAGCAATTCATTTTTCCTCTTTTTATAATTTTTTTTATCATTTTTCTTCTTTCTTTTTATACAAAAAAAGAGTTAGCTCCCATTACTAAGTTACTTTAGCAGGCTGGATAGCTCTACATATCAGAAATGTTGGAGGCAAGTAGATAGTGAAGCCAATATGATTATTATAAGACCCCTGCCAATTAATAACAATTGTTGAACATGTTAATGTATAAATGTTAAAGATCATTGTGCCCAGCATGATGTCTATCTGATGTAGAGTAGTTATCAGAGCAGAAAATGAACATTGAACTCACATTTATTCATGCAGATGTTGCTGCTGAAATTACTCCAACAGATATCTGCAGTGACCCTGCTTCCCTTTTACACTTTGGCAGCAAGGATTGCCCAATGAATAAATCTGTTTTACAAGCTCTGAGTAATGACGAGAAGTGCAGGTAATGTACCTTTTTAAGAAAATTCTCCTTTTTTCTTACATATTTCACTGTAACATTAAAAAGACTTAAAGATAATAATTTTTTTTGTGTGATAATTTAACCATACCATTAATTTAATAGAAGTTTATGAATTTAAACTTTTGATGCTTTTCAGATGCATACAAACAATTCCAATGGTCTCCTGTTGTGATTTCAGTCAGTGTTATAGTTGTGTCTAATGCTGTATGACATCATTATTGTACATACTTATTTTCTGAATGCTGGTTTGGTTGTTTGCTATGATAATACCTTGTGTCGGTAGATTTCTTCATAATCTCTGTGAGCAAATGAAGAGTGTACATTAAATTTTGTTTTAAACTTGGGGTAACACAGCTAATAAGCTTACAGGGACATTGCATATACACTTATCATCAACTGTTTGAGTGCTTTTGTAGCGGTTGCAACTCTTTGGATGACAGTCGATTCCCATTCTGGTCATTCTTGAACATTTCAAAATTAAATGATTGTTGAATGTGTTTAATAAACAAAAGGAGACATAAACTGTGCATCTTTTATGTTCCTTATAATGCTTATACCTTTGGAAAGGGAAGTAATGCATCAAAACTAATTTTTAGTTATATGAATATAAAATTATCCAAGAGTTTGCTATTACTATTTTATACACACACACACACCTGAAATCACTGACTGGTTAAAAAAGTTAAGGAATTTTTAAATCTGAAGTAATTAAATGGAAGGATACCAATTTATCTGGTGGTGCATTACACCTCAGGATTCTCATCTCTCTTCATTGCCTGGAATTTTTTCAGTTTTCTTTTCATACTTTGTAAAGATATGTTTATTTTATGTTGTTTTTATCTTCTTGTTGAATTTTCAGTGCTTTCCACAACTTTACAATCTGTGTTGCTAAAAAATTACATGAAATTGGCTATAAATTCTGTAAGCTGGACATCATTGTTTATCAGCTGCAAAGCAAAGGACAGCAGATGATGGTCAAACAGGCTGGTATTGATCCAAGGAATTGTAGAAGTAAGTTGTTGTTTTTAGTTTACCAGATTCATGTTGGCATGAGGGGGAGAGAGAGAGAGAGAGAGTACAAAACAGTCTTTGATGATCTGTTGGAATTCATTAGTTGTAACTGCTGCTTGATAGTCATGTCAGAAACTGTGACAAACTAAGCTGTTCAAGAAATTTTAGGAAAAAAAAATAAATTTAAAACATGGAATTATGAGAAGTTCTCAGGATCAAAGATAAATAATGAGATGTGGAGGCTCTACTTTAGCTAATTGCAGCAGTCAGAAGTCGAAGTACTCATTGTTAGGAAAAACAACTAGAATTCAAGAAATTTTGATGAAGTGGAAATGTGGTTTCACACACAATAGAGCAGAAAGAAATTAGTTTAATAAATCTCTAACCCAAGCATCTTTCTATGCAGTTTTATTTATTCATTAATTTTTTTTAAAATGTCAAATGCTGCCATGGGAACAAGATTTGTTGTAGAACATGAAGGTAGCAGCATCTTATATTAGTGATGTTATTGTAAATTACTAGGATGTTCAAAATAAGCCTGACCAGATACCATTACTGTGATGCTATTTTGGCAAGGTTTCATTTAAATGTCTCTGGAATCACCAGAAGATTTGTAATGGGGTGTATTATTAGAAATGAGTATATTGCAACAGCAGGAATGAATGGAAAATTGTGGCTGTTCTCTATCTGTTTTCACAGGTAGGACACACATATAGTGTAATGTAATACCATACCTACTTTTGTCTCAGAAAAGAGTCAATTATAGTTAGGGCCAGAGTCCTAGAACTGTCGCAAGTAGTTCTTTTCTGGTGTTCTCTCAAAAGCAACATTCTTTGCTTCTAGAACATATGTAAACTAAGACTGGTGGTAATAATTTAACCTATAACTTTATCCCAGCACTAAAACCCATTTTAAATTACTATTGTTATACAGAAAGACAAATGTACTGAGAATTTTAACCAACCTTTTTTTCATATTTGATGTTTAAATAAATATAAGTGATTCTAATATTGATTTTCTCTGCTTTATTGGCAAAGAATATATTGACATTTTGATAGATCTTGCCAGAGCAGTACTTTTCTAATGTATACTAAATTAAAATGAACTAATACAGACTTTTAAATTAGAATAACATTATTTCTTGAAAACCAGAAATGCATTAATATGGATATGTATGCACCAGGTGACCATCAAGTTACTTTCTGCAGTTATTTGGAGCACCACTTTTGCTATGTGGACATCACCTTTGATATTTTTCATACACACACACACACAACAGAGCTTCTCTCCAAGATCATAAAAAGATTTGTGAAATTTTCCATTAGCAATGAGTGGGATAACTTTTAGGGCTTTGTTTGAGTAGATAGGATCTGTGGCTGATGCACTGTGACATCCCTGGAAGTTGTTTCAGATATTCAACTAGTGTCATCAGAAATTGGATGAAGCAATTCCCCATGGAAAATGCAGCACTCATCAAGTTGCGGGGTCTGCTGGCCTGCCCTAGCAAACTGTATGGAAAGGGTTGCACAAAACCATTTTACTGTAATATGTGAAGACTGCATGACCCACTTCCAGGTGGCCCAGAGAAATAGTCAAACTTTTTTGTAATGAGTTAAACCAGATTTACTAAATCTGTCTTGGTAACTCAAATTTTTACTGTTGCACTACTGCTGCATATCTGTTTCAGAAGAAACTTATTTTTAAAATCGATGGTCACTTCAATGTAATATCGCATAATATATGTGGTGTCTTCCATTAGAAAAGTTTTCAAACTTTGGGAATACATTCCCCATGCACACTTATGCGAGTGTATAAACAGTCTGCTGCAGTAAGTAACCTTATGGCCTTCTGATGTATACTGTGACACTGCTGACGATAGGGGTAGATATGTATACCATCATCAGTATAAATATGTTTCCAGAATTGTCCAGAGCAAAAATTACAGTGCAGTTAAAAAAGTTTTGCAAATAGTTCAGATCTGAAACACCTGGGTAACTGGAAACAGAAGAATGTGTTACAAACCTGTTTCTGTAAGTAAAATTTAAAAAGAAATAGGTAGTAACACTTCACAAGCATGCATGTGATACATTAAATCACATGACTAGTTGCAAGTGCTTTTCTGCCAAACAGATATTTATAGTTTTTTTTTTTAAATGTTTATTAATGACAGAAGCTGATTATAAGAACATTTTTTGTTTTATAGAATCCTTGGAGATCCTTTAATTATATCTGTCTTACGTTGAGACTGAAATATGATGGATCATCAATAAATATGGATAAATCAATCATCAAACGTTAAAGAATTATGACCAGTTTGCAGTATGTAAAGGATGGTGAAAATGACAGACAAGAAAGACAAAAACAAAGAAACAAGCAAAGTTTAAATCTGTGATGATATGCAATCTCATTTATGATTTTTATTGTAGTAGCCAAGAAATACCCTGCCCCTTATCAGCATTTGGGACCATCCAAATGTCAGGCACTGACAGAGAGAATGATAAACTGGAAAATGTGTGAGGTTTACCTAAGAAGATGGATGGAGCAGATCCCAAATGATACTGCTGTTTGCAGGTGGGTAGGTTAGAATTCTAAGTCTTAAAACTCTTATTGGCAATAAGTCTGGTTTGTGATTGTTGTCACCTATCTTCTTTCTTTCTTTTTCATGTTTATTCTGGTTTCATTTGAGCATCTCTAGTATATATTTAATAATTTCTTTTTAAGGGAATATAAAAAGTCATTATTGATTCATTCTTCATTTGTTCATCTTGACAGAGAAGGTGGATTAAGATTGGATTTATCATTTTCTTAAATTCCATTAACTTTTTTCTTTCCCTGTAAAATCTTCAGTGATATTATATAAGACTGCAGAGTCATAGCATCTTATAGATTTATTGTGTTGAACAGGAATCTGTGAGATTGGGATTTTTTTGTTTGTTTGTGTAAATAAGACAGAAAAATATACAGTACACAATTAATGAAATAAAGACTGTCAAAAGTAAATACCTCCAAAGAAAAAATAAACTTAAGGTTCCTTTTGTTAGTTCAAGGTACTGAAATACTTTTTAAAGCAAGTGTCTCATGTGATGTTGTTACAGGTATTTCCAGAGAAGTTTCAGGTGTTTGAAGATACACATCCAACGGCTTGAAGGAAATTGCAGTGACCGAGATATCTGGAATCAGTTAATGATAAATAGGAACCCTAAAGAGCTGTTCAGAACTTGTATACGTATGTTGTTTTACCTGTATTCTTATATTGTGTTGCTAACATCAGAGAATTCTAGTAAAATCTAATGGAGAGAGAGAGAGAGAGAGAGAGAGAGAGAGACTGTGTGAGCATTTTTTATACAACATTGTATGTTATTACCTTTCCATTTGCATTTATCTATCATTTATTAGAGAAAACCCAGAAATGACATGTTTTTCAATGCATTATGTTGTGCTTCTTGTATTAAACAAAGAATAGCTGGATACTTGAAGCCAATTATACAGTGGAACTATCATGTGAAAATAATACGTTTGATAAATCAATTTTGAAGGAAGAACTGTAACATTAGATGGAGAAATAGAGTCAGTATAGTCTGTGGCAAATAGATTAAGTTTAACAGAAGAAAAATAAAAATACAGTAGACAACTAAGGTGACAGAATACATTTCTGAATATGTTACTTTTGTACTCCACAGTTTTTGAATTTTTCTTTGTGTAATTTTAGTCTCTTTTAAACAGAGATTTATATTGATTTATATTACAATTATTGGCATATTACAGCTCAGTATTTATTCAGCATAAAAAGAAAAAATAAATGATTATGCTCAAATTAGAATTTTGTTATTACACATTTGAATCTTATTGATCTGAAATGGGGCAACATGGTAGTCTAGTGATCTGAGTTTGAATCCTGGTCAGAACCAGCTCAGAGCAGCATACCTTCCTGGCATGGTTTCTTCTCATTCTTTCTCATCATCTGGTCACATGGGTTTCTTTATAAATCTAGAAATGAATAGTTTTAGTAGGGCCTCTTGTTGCACAGCTACATTCTTCGAGGCAGACACTGGGGGAACCACCTCAACTATTCATCTCACTGATATGGCCCTTAGTCATGAACCCAACTACTGACTGATGATGATGATCTGAAATCTTGAGTAGCTATCTAACTCATCTAAAACTGAAATAACAATCTAAAATTTTTGCAGATAAACAGGTAATTTTGTGTGGAATTCAAAACAGATTTTTACCTGCTGATAATCAAGACAATTACATAGTGCAATGCTGCTAAAGCTAGCATGCTGGCTCTGGCTGGCTGTAGCAGAACTCAGCTAAGCATTGATTGTTGAAGAACACGAAGATCCTGTAGTTACAATGTTTAAAATTTAAAAAAAAAAAAAACAAATGCAAGAGGGGACATGGGGCTGGGAAGAAGGCAAGGAAGTAATCTTTTGCAGTTATATTGCAAGGACATTTCTCTGATTTATCCATATATAAAAGCTTGTTTTACACGCTTTATCTCAGCTCCAGAGACTTGTCTTGGTGTGGCTCTACTACACTGGAATATGCAGAAAATATATCTAAAACATTCTACATTCAGCCTAAGAGAAATCAGTTTGTTTTTCCGCCTTCCACTGCGTGTGCTTCTAAAAAAGGTCTGCTTCCCTGCAACCCGTTCTACTTCATAGGTTGCACTGGGTTAACCACAATGCTTTTACGTATAGAAACAAATAGCCAAACTAACTGTAGGTTAGTGATGGTGACCCCTTATTTTGTCTCCTCTGTTTCATCCTGTGTTGGATTTTCTGTTATTTTACTTCATTTTTGTTGTGCACGTGTATACGTAAAACTTTCCAGTTGTGAGAAATCCGGTATGTACTAGCTACTGCTGTTCTTTATTATGTCATTAACCCTCATGCCCCCGTCAAATGATTACCCTGGAAGTCTAGAACATCTGCTTTCTGTTGTTATTCCCCCCACATGGATATGCTGGAGGTTTGTTCTGAAACACCTCGCTCCTCTCCCCTCCAAAAATAATTGATTAACTGATCAATCAATTCATAGATTTATTTTCTTCTGAAAATTAATGAAAGAAAAATACTGCAAGGAAAATGAAATTAATAAGAGAAAAAATTTGTTTTTCCACATATGAACATTTCTCAGGTTTCTAAAGTATGAATATAGCTTTTATTTTGTGTTGGTGTTTTTCTCTCATTCATGCGCCATGCACAGCCTGGGAACTCCAAGCTCTTTGGGGCTGGAGTCTCTCCCCCTACTCTGTAATCTCTGGTGCTTTATCCACCCCTGCTGGCTTGAGTTCAAAGGGAGGCTGTTGGTGGTAGCCATGTTGCAATCGACCAGATAGAGCTGCTTTAACACCCACCAAAAGCTGCTGGATTGAGCAGCTTTAAAGATGAGTAATTTTCATATTTAATTAAATTTTTGTTTCTTTTCAAGCAAAAAGAATAAAAACATCTTTGAACCCCTATAAAGGTGCTGATTCATTGTTTGCTTAAGTATTCACATTGTTGCATTCTAACATTAGACTTTGAAGTTGTTTTTTGTTCCTTTTTTTGCTTCAGTGTATGGGATGGAGTCTGAAAGTTCATCAAATTATTCATCACTTCCACCTGTGTTATCTGGCGATGATCAGTGCAAGTCACTTTCCAACATACCAGCCCAGGATCTGGGTGATTGTAGCCTCTTTACTGCTGTTGCCATTTATACAGCTAGCAGATATGCTTACTGCAGGTACATGTGTTGTGTGTGTGTGAGAGAGAGAGAGAGAGAGAGAGAGAGAGAGAGAGAGAGAGCAGTACAAACTCTCAAATCCAAAATACTCAGGTGCCGAGCATTTCAGATTCTTGGATTTTTCTGATTTCTGGATATATATACTGAGGTAGTCTATCACAGACCTGGTTCCATTTCTACAACACATAAAAAATATTAAATTGTACGGTACAAATGCTTTATTTACCCAATTAAGTTCTTAAGTGCAGTATACTATACAGTAGCATGAGTATGGCACAGGACTGACTCCTACCACACTTTACACACACTGCTACCCTCATAATGCCTTTACCTCACTGTAATTTATTTTTATAATGTACTCACCAAATTATTTTCTTTATTTCTGCTTCCAAAGTAAGTCCTATGGGAAGAATACAGGGTTAATTGCATTTGATGTGCAGTGGTTATGATGGGGAGATTCAGATGACGGGTGTCTGGCATTGATGAAGTTCCAGGTAAAGGATCTTCTAGGGTTGACATTTGGTCAGTGGGTCTAGTACCCTGAGCACTTTTTTGGAACATATCTAATAACTTTGTCTGTCTCATGTATTTAGGTTTTTATTTTACCAGATGGTCTACATTTTTATACACCAACAATCTCAGGCTCTGATATAAAATTAATTTTTCTAACCCCTCAATAAATTACTAGCCAAGTGATATACATTTGTCTATTATGACTCTTTCAACTTGTATGTTATCATCATCATCACTGTCACTGGCTGTTTCTCTAATCTGTTCCTCATGATGTAATACTTTCTGTCAATAAGAGGGTTAACAGATGTATCAGTGTCTATATTCACAACTTCATCAATGTCACTCCCATCCAAAAATTGACCAGAAAAAACTTTTCACATATGCCAATAATTCAGACGTTTTCCTTTCTCTAGGTATATGGAAAGCTCCAGAGTCAGAATTAGAGTATTCATCAGCATAAAATAAAGTTGCTGGTCATAAGTTGTGCCAACCATTCTTTAATGCATCACTGCTGATGTAATCTCAAGTTTTTTCTCAGCCCAAACTGCATCTGTTCACAATGAAAGCCTTCATGAAAGCTGCTAATTTCATGCCATTGTTTAAAGCATTTAAAAGATGCCTAAAAAATGTATCCATGTATTTGCATTTCATGGAATGTAAAATCCCTGATCCATGGGCTGTATTATCAACATGCTATTTGGTGGTAAATAAATACCAAACACATGATCTTTTATCAATAGGGCAGCATAGATTATGCAGAGCAGTTGTCCAGCAATGGCAAAATTTACAATCTTGCAGTTGGCCTACTAATGTAGTGTAACTGATCCTCAGGCACAAAATGATGCTCAAATCAATCCAATGTGGTTTGATAGGTAATCCAAGCTCTCTCACTTGCATGATAGTATACAGGAAATATTTTCATTCCTTTGAAGGCCCTAGGATTCTGACATTTTCCTATTACTAGCAACTTGCATTTATGCTCACCTGCTACTGTGAATACAGTGAATCTTTCCTTGGAATCCTTTACTTCCATGGGAGCCACCTCATCAGGTGTGACTATAGTTATGTGGCAGATAACACCAAGATAGAGAGATTTCATCAGTGTTATGTACTCACTCTTGGATAAGATTTCCGGTGCTAATTAATTTTGAAAACTCTTCTATGTGTGATCAGCCACTTCATGATTAGCAGAGCCTTTCTCACCTAAAACTTTGAGAATGTGAATGCCATGGCATATCTTAAATTTGCCCCACCGCCCAATACTGTAATTACAAGTGATGTAAGATGTAACTCTTTATGGAAAAACTCAGCTTGTGGCATCACAATAGGCCCAGATAATGGAACCCTCTCACTTCGCTGCTGCCTGATCCATTCCATTAGTGCTTTATCTAAATCACTATTTTTGGGCTGATGCAAAGTTTTGCAGGTTTTCATGGCTTCCATAGCATCACTCTCAGCATTAAATGACAATATTTTATTGTTTATGTTTTTTAAGATCATAAATTGTTTTACCAACAGTGTACTCCTCACACAGCTGCTTCACTGAAGCACAGCAGTCCAATTTCTTAACTGACTCGACCTAGTGTGTGATGCTTCCTCTTAATTTTAAAAATATTTCCATTATCCATGTCTTCTCTTTTTTTTGAACATGATTAAGATGAGGAGGTCAAAACAAAAGAATAAAACAATGGAACAAGCAGCTTCCAAAAGGATCAGAACTCATGTTTAGATGTAAACAGCTGGAATCCATATTTCCACCAAAACAAAGTGTTGTGGCCAAGAATCAGCAACACTTGTTGATTTTGGGAGATTTTCAGAATAAATTTTTTGAATTTTATATAGAGAATTTGTACTATATATGTATATATAACCTATGTTTTAGCTTAGTATTGTAAGGGACCAGCTTAGATGCTGTTCTGTGAACAAAGCAAAATTTTTGCTCTTTAATGCAGATTCATAATGATAATAATAATTTATGTAAAATTACTAAAAGTGCATTGATGGCTACTATATTCTGGCTGACAGTAAGCAAATACTTCATTAAACCAAGACCAGTGTTTGGATAATGAGTCTTACCAATGTGTGACAAACTGTGGTGATTGCTTTATTGAGTTTTCTTTTTCTTTGATGCTCATTATTAGCAGTTCTTTCATGTATTTACTTGCCTGCATTCAGGTTGTATTTTGAATCTTTGGTCTGTGTGCAAGAGAAAATTGTTCGAAAAAGCCAGTTTTGCATCCTAAAGAAATTGCATGAAGAATTCCAAGAACAGGCTGGGCAGCTGAATTCATCTAACATCAAAGTTTTGAGAAACACATCGGACTGTTTCAGTGAGTGTTCATGGAGCTTCTCCCTTACTTCTCTGAAACATTAATATATTAGAATAAAGGTCTCAGAGTTTCAAAATATCTATATATTTCATTATCGAGACTATAAGTTGATTCAGAGGGATAATGTCAAAAGTTCCTGTTTTGAAGAAATTGAGGAGTGGTCACCCATTACCAACTGAACCATTGTAGCATCAGAAAGATATTTACTGTCACTCACCAACTGTTCCTACATGTGTTTTTGTCCTTAAAAACAGATCTTTTTTACTGGAATGTCCAGTATTTTTGAATGACCTGTAACTTTAATACAATCCTTGGGCGATATAAATACATGAACATGCATAATGTTCAGTGAGTGCTAAGTGTGTGGTTATCTTAATATGAAAATACTGTCTCCCTCTCTGAACTGATTAACATAGAATTTCTGGAGCCACTTGTTCCTCTGATCATTATCAATGCTTTCTCCTTGTATTTGACAACTATACCAGGAGGTGGATGGAATTTGACATATCCATTTATTTTGCATTAAATATAATCATAGGTGGCAACATTTTCCCTGCCAGCATACAAAAGCAAAGTCGGCTGTCTGCTGGTCCTTTTGGTCAGTGATTCACTCCCATAATGTTTAATGGTTCTGATATTGTATTAATATAATCTAAGTTCTGTGATTTTCTGGGAATATGTATATTTAAAAAAAAATATATATATAGACTTTTAAATTACTTTAATAAGGCTTTGTGTGGGCTTATTTATTGAAGATATTCAGGAAACTCTTCGTGGTAACATTTGGGTTTCTTCTGTTCCAACTTTACTACATTTTGTAATTAAGATTGGAAAAAAAAGCGTAACTGTTTTCCCTTTTTTTCATATAAATAAAGAAATTAAAGATATTTGTAGAGCTTGTAATTAATTATATGATAAATTTTAAACTTTGTGCCTTTCTAAAGTCACATCTAATTAATTGCAGTGATTTTGAATGCACAGGTTCTCAGGAAAATGTTGGTAATAAACTTCAGCAAATATAATTTCTTGAATATTCTGGCAAGTCTATAATGCATCCAATAATAGTTCTGTAAAATTTCTTTTACTGAAGGTGTTGTTGCTGAGTCTACTCCACATGATGTCTGTACTGAGGTTGACCTGATCTTTGCCTTGGGAAAGGTGCACTGCTCAGAAGAATTACATCAGCTGTCAGTTGTTTCATCCACGAACAGATGCAGGTGATCATTCACTTGAATAATTACAAATTCTCACTTATTTAATGTATTTTGTTAATGATCATTGACCTGACTTTGGTGTAGAGTACTCATCATAAAAAGAGCAAAAACAAATCTGCACTGATGTGATAGTATCTAAACTTAATATACTCATAACTGAAAGTCACTAACTGAAATATAATTTGCACAAATAATAAAGCTAAATCAATTTCAGTATCACAGAGTCACTGAACATCACTTATGAGTCTGAGCACTGTCAGTGCTATCCTGGTGGCCATCTTGTATGTATTGATCCTACCTCCATACAAGATCATGCTCTTGAGAAATTATGCTTTATATTTTGCCTTTTTTATCACCCCTTATTATGCCTCTCACTCATAAAAAAAGCATTTGATGCCACAATAAAAGTCAATGATCACAAATGTAAGCAAAAATTTCTTATCTTACGGTAAGTAATAAGGTTGAAATGTTGAAGATATCGCAGATGGGAATGTCAGTGTGTCTGTCATTAATGTGAAGAGTATGATGTTGGAAAGCCAACCATTTATGACATAAAGAAGCACAGTGAAAAATTCTAAAGTTCTATGCTGATAGTGACACAAACAAAGGCATTGATGTGCATAAGACAAGACACTACATCCTACATCAAGCAAAATTGGTAAATTATGATGTGGTGTTGTACAAATGGTTATTGGCTTGCTGTAGTGAAAATATCTCTGTCTGGCCCATTGCTTATCACACAAGCTAAAGTGTACCATCAAGCAATCAACTCGAATGAAAAATGTTTTCACACACAAAGTTGGTTTGCATCTTTTCTGCATTTTTATTCTAATATTCAGAAAGGCCCAGGTCCTAATAGATTTGTATTTCAGAGGTTTGACTGTATTGATCTGTGCATAGTTCTCCCAAATGCGGTGAACTTCTCATTAATTTCACAACTCATTGATGGCTCACATTCAGAACTACTCTTTATGTTGTTGTTTTATGTTGAGCCCTGGTTAGTTTCAAGTTTATTTGATTTTGACTGTATGTTGAACCATCCTCATTTTTCACTGTGTATAATCTGCAGCTTTCATGTCCCCGACAACTTCTGCTAGAACATTTATTTCATTGTGTTGCATCACCACTGAATTACTTCTTACCAGGGAAGTTAATTGCTTGCTTTCTATATGGTATTTCTGTTGTTTCTGTATCAGTGACTGTTTGTACTGAGTAAAGGCACTGCAGTTGGCAATGATGATCTCAGTCTACATCTGAGAAACAGTTGGGGCATATTTTCCTATCCCATCTAATGTACTGTTCATGTAATCTAATATCACTTTGCTCTTTTCCCCAACAGATTATGGACTGTTTTCTCAGTTTGTCCATTTGACTGGGAATATTTGGAACTAGAGATCACATGATTGAACTTATAGGCTTTTACAAGGTTGAACTCTTAGAGTCAAACATTCCAATGACTGAGTCCTGGCTATGTTTCATCTTCTTTACAGTCAGCTGGGTTCACCTTTTTTCTATTTTCTTCCTTCCTTTACTTTGAGAGGGTTTGCATGCAATGGCATAATGACTAATTTTGTTACAACTTGGACACCCTTTACCTTCTGCAGGATATTTGGGCTGTAATGAGTCTAAACACATATATAACATGTACTAGATGATCAAAGAGCTTTCCTCTTTGTTGAAAAGCTACAACTGTTGGTGTTATTTATCTGATGACAACCTGTTTTTGTTTTTTTTGTCACTTCTAGCTTGACATGCTTTTGAGTTGCTGTTGTGAAACTTAGTCCTCATAATTTTTGTAGCTTTATCAAAATTGAGATCATCTTTCTCCATTAATTTCTTTCTAACTTTAGCTTATTTAATTCTGAATACTATCCTGTCTTTTACCATGTTATCCAGATCCTTGTTTCCACAATCCTTTACAAGTATTTTGAGTTCTGCAATAAATTCTACAAAAGTATTTTAATCAGCTTGCATTTTTGCTTTGGAATTTGGACTTTACAGATACTTTGTTCAACATTGGGGCAGCATATTGTTTAAATCTGTCATAATATTTCTTATTTTTTTTGGTGCCCTCATCAGACAAATCCCAAGTTGAAAATATATCCTGACTCTTTTTTTCTGACACAAATCATTAAATAGTTTCAATTTTCTGCCTCCATCTTCTTGTTTAACGGACAGCTGAACATAAATTCCCCACATGTATTTGAAAGTTTTTTCAGGTCTTGGGGCAAATCATCACTTCTTCATTCCACCTTTGTTCTTTTCCACTTCTCTATATCTGAATAGCTGCATATTCTTTGACATCCACCTGACCTGTCAACAGCTTTTGACACTGTGGTGACACTTTAAATAAGCAGTGTTCACTGGCTTTAGGCACCATATAGCATATGAGCTCAACACATGGAATGTGAGATGGAACTATTCTTGTTTTTGCCACATACAACATTGTCAGTACTAACCGCTTGACTCCTACACAAGTGCACCACACATTACAGAAGTGGAAGGTATAAGGGTATCAGGCTTGGTGGCTAAGCAAGTTATTTAAGTATGGTTTGAGACAGTGGTCAACGTGGTGAGCCAATCAAAAGTTACCTGTGAAGTCTCCAGCACAAGCACTCAGAAAACCATACTAGAACTCTTTATTTAGATATTGGAGGAAACCAGAGAAAACTCATGTGATCAGACACTGAATATTATTGAGAAGAAGCCATGCCAGGGAGGTACACCAGACTGTGTGTTGGTCCTGACTGAGAGCCCTCAACCTTGTCAGTTCAGTAGACTAACCACTTGACCATTTGACACCAAGAGGGTTATGCTAAAATTGATTAAAGCAAGTTGGCCATTGTGCACTAAAAGATTTTTAAAAATGCAGTGTGCATTTTTACTGTTTATTTAAAATGTTATAAAAGTTAGATCATGTGAGTCAGTGACACCTATCATCAGAGCATTTCTCACTAGCTTTCTTTTCTGCACTATGTACTGTACATATTTGATAAGTAGCATTTTCATTGATGTTTATGAGAAACTGTGAATCAGCAAGATTTCAATTTTCCTGAACTGCAGCAAGTATCCCCCTTCTGGCAAGCCTTCTGTTTGCAACTGGCTGATTAGCAAGCATATGGATACCTTTATCGACAACTTATCAATCATAATGTCAGAAAAGGCAATAACTTTGTTGATGGTAGCAGGATGTTTTCAGATGCCACTGAAACCAAATGGAGTGTACGTGCCGAATGGTGACAGCAATAAGTCAACTAGATTTTTAGGCTGGTACTTCAGTTTCTGTTCTAGCAATGTCAACAACAATGGAATTACTTGGTGTTTTAATGTGGTAAATGTCTCTACACTGGCAAATTTGTGCAAGATTTTTTTCCGGAACTAAGTTGTTGATGCTAGATTTGTCACTTGTTTTTCTCAACCTTATCCCTCCATTGAGCCCTTTTGGGTGAGTTGGGTCAGTGCTTGCAGCAACATTATCCATATTCAGCTGATCTTTCTGAAATCCACCAAGATGAATGAAAACATCCCACCAGCCTATGAGGCATCTAGCATCAGTAAGCTTTGCACTGTGTTCAGGCCATTGTCAGACATAACAGCTAATGTCTGTTTGTGAGTGTTTACAATTACTAGCCCATATATATGCACTGGAAACTGAATGCACTACTACAGATTCTTCTTTCTTTTTTTTGGAGGTTTGTTCCACATTGTTCAGTTTCTTTTCTTGTACATTTGAACTGGTGAATTCGCTGTATTCATAATATGTAGGTTGTTATGAACCCACAATAGCAATTTAAAGTCTTTTAGCATCACCTGAAAATCTATTGATGAACCAGTTTTATTTCAACAAAGTCTATTTTGTCACTAAACATTTGACACAGTTGCCTGTCTATCACATTTTTAAAAAAATGTTTCCAACTTGTGTAATATAAATAAAAAGATTTCATTTTGAATTCTATTGTAAATTGATTAAAAAGTCCAATGTTTGTAATTGCACGTAATCATACCAAATTAAAATGTCATTTTATTCCAGATAAATTGTAAAAAGGCAAATTAATTAGTCAAATAAAATAGACAGTTAATTTTGTCTGCACTGTTGAGCCTGAACAATGCTTCTGTATAATACACAATCAGGATAAAAGCGTGGAGAAACTAATTTACGCTATTCTGGTACTTTAAAAAAAACCCTGATCTGTACTTTGCAACGATTTTTACTGTGAGTATAATAAAATTTTTCTGTTAAACTTGCTCATTATTTTTCAGTATCTTCTTCAACTTCACTTCTTGCATCACAGACCAGCTAAGAGCCATTGGTTACAATTATTGTCACAATTTAATCATTGCCAGTATACTTGGAATGAAGGGTAGACACTTATTTCAGCATCACTTTGATCCTCATATCTGTGTAGGTAAGTTGTCTGCCTGGGACTCCCATTTTTTCTTTTTTGTTGTTGTTGTCAATTTTGCTTACACAAGTATGTAGTTGTACTTGTAAGGAAAAATTGTATTTGTTTATAAAATTCTGATGTTTTACCTGTATTTTCATGAAATTGAAATTGTCTAAGTTTTCCAGGTATTTTAAAAAAATTACCTCTGTCTGAAGCAGACAGGAATGAAAAAGAAAATGGAGATAATTACATTGTGTTTTCCTTCATCTGCTTAATTTTGGTTTTCATCAGATGGGATGTCTATACCTCAAAGATCTCTTGCCAAGCTATCTAAGTCCAATTGCAAAAAGTCAGTGCAGACTATTGTGGTGCTGCAGACATGTCAGCCATTCATTGATGCACAGAGGGAGTATTTTAATACGAAAGATACTTGTAGGTGAGTCTTCAGCATTGATACCTGTCACAGCAATGCTACCATGTTTCATTTCTTTTTCTTTTAGTCTTAGGGAATCAAACAGTTTCTGTATAAAGAGACTGTAAGAAGTCATATTATTCAAGACATTTCTAATATCTCAAGGTTGTTTTGCATCTACTACCTGCATTTTTTTGAAAATAATAATAGTTAAGGAGGCAGTGTACAAGAAAGAATAGAAGAATTTAGCCAAAGTCTGTCATAGAATGACAGACTACAATAACACTGCCACTGGTGTTTGTTAGTTTTTGAACAAGAGTGGGATGCTTATCAAGCACTTTCTGTGTATAGTGGTGGTCCACGTTGTTTGTCCCTATGTGCATTATTATAGTAGTTTTCTTCTCTTTGTGAAACACCCCATCTTAACGTTACTAAGGAAGCTTCACAGCAATGAGCTAAAAGAGGAAGTTGTAGGTGTCAGCCTTTGGGACAAAGCAAATATTTATTTACCTATGTATTGTTGGAGGCTTTAAAGCAGTGGTCAAGATGCAAGCCGCCGAAGAGTTACCTGAAAAACCCCCATTCCTTTGTAGGAAACCTCTACCAGAATCTTTATTTTTAGATGTGGTAGGAAACCCACACAGCTGGCCAGTTGGTGGAAAAGTCAGAAGAAACCATGTTAGGGTGGTGCAGTGATAACTGTAGCCTACAGTCTAACAACTAAACAACCAAATGGCTTCCCATGCAAATACATGTGAATAACTATCCAATATAGTTAAACTAAATATTAAAAAACAATGTACCTGCCAAAAATACACCAGATTTTGAATACTTATACTTTACAAACAATAGAAAAAAAATTAATTATTAATGAGAGAGTTATATACATCTAATATTCTGGGAACCATTGATCAGGTCTTTTCCATTTTGAAGCTATTTATAAAATATTAGGTTCAAAGTAGAGTTGAGATCCTAAAATCCAACAAGTGAAAAATATTGTTTTAGACTATTGCTTTCTCCTGGCTAGTTTATGACCAAAGGAGAAATATAACTTGGTTTGTAAGGATTACAAAGTTTTCCACCAGGGCAGACACCCTGAAAAGCAAAACTGCTTTTTTCAATCTCATTATTTTGTTGTCTTGGATGAGTTTCATGTAAATAATATTTTATATGATATATGTAAGCTAAAGAGTTAATCTAAACGTTTGGTTTAATTCAAGTGTGGATAGCTTACTATGCTGTCCAGGTAAAACAAAAAAAGATGGTCTAGAGTCCTGAAAAGTGTAGGAAGATTATAAATTTTTTTTTAAAAATGTATCCTCTCTATTTCAGATATTTAAGTTCATTTGGAGAGTGTATCTCACTGGCACTAAACAGGCTTAACTTCAGCTGTTCATTGGAATACATTTTGGATGCTGTTATAAGTTCATCAAACACAACCTGGAAAACAAAGTGTAATTATTACTTTGATTACTTAGTTTTTTTCTGTCAGCTCTAATAGTGGTTTCCCCTTTTCTTAAATGCACATTCAAAATTAATACTAAATAGTACTTGAATCTGATGATCTTTTTTGGTGGATAATTCAAAATGCATTTCCAGCATATTGCCTTGGCACTTGTACAACGTATAAAACAATCCTCATTATATTCCTGGAGTATGTATGTTGTATCTACTTCTTGATCATTTGTGAGAGTGTATTTGATGAAAGGACTTACTATGGAATTTTATTGTTATAACTTATTGATATTTCTTAATCATATATTTGTATTAAAGATTTGAGTTTCAAACCTCACAAAATAACACAATGTTGTAGTAGCCAACGTTAGCAAATCTCAACTGACAAGATATTCTTTAACCCCTTTTTGTTGTCTTCATTTTTCTTGGAGCAATAACTAGTTCTGTACAGGTGAAGATTTTTTTTTTGCCTACAGAGTTTGTTTTTTTATTCTTCAACTTATGAAAATTGCAAAGACCAAGCAGAGATATTTGAGTAGCTGAGAAGAATGGACAAAAGATGTGATAATTTAAACTTCCTCCAGCTGTTACTTTAACTAATCCGCATGTCTACTGGTCACAACCAGTAGACATGATGCACAGTTTCATTCAAGATTCTTTGATAAATGAGTTGTTTCTGGCCTCTGGCCAAAATGTAATTATTTTTCTGTCAAACTTGTATTTTTAAAAAATGATTCTACCTAACTATTTTGGACAAATCTACTTCATGAGTATAGCTTTAAAATGACTCATCTTTTATTTTTTTTAATTAAAGATTTTTGCCGATCAAGTTAATCAAGTATGCATATTATATGATCATGCCTTGTTTAAGTCTTTTTGTTTTATTGTAACTTCTATTTTCTGATTTCAGGTGGAATAGGTTCTGTGACTGTGCCACCCAAAATAGATTCTAACACGCAAAGATCAATCTATTTGCCCTCTTTGTCATCTGATGACCATTGCCACTCTGCAGCCAATATTCACCCTGAATATCTGAATAAATGCCAAATGTACCTGTCATTAATGGAGAACATCAAGAACCCTGGTGAAGCTCAATGTAGGCAAGTTAATGAATAATATACCATTGTTGATGTTACAGTTGAAGCTGGAAAATGAAAAAGAGATGTGAGGCAGTCATTCTCTGGTCTCCATTGTGACAGTAATCAACACCCACCTGGTTTTTTTAGGCATAGAAGCCACACAGTAAGGTTGGTTGTGGGATTGGAGAGCCAGTTAGGAGATAGAGGCTCATTGCAGTGTGTGAGCATTCACCTGTGCTGATATCTACAGAGTCTGAAGATTTGGCTCTGGTGGATTCTTTCCAAACCCTTCATTATGCTTGTTTATTTATTGACTTCCTGATGTCTGAAACAATCTCTTGCTTCACTTAGCTGTTCCCTCATCTTCTGTAATTCCATAATGAATCTACCAATGAATCATAGTTGTTGCTGCTGCCAGAGATGAAACAAGAGATATTGATAGTTTGTTTTACTGATGGATCTATTTGTGTTACATAAATGTAAGCTAGTTAATGATGGACCATCACTTCTGTCATTGCAATTTTTACGCTGTATTTCAGCGAGTTTATTCTCTTACTATTTTCAGGCACACTTCTAGTATCCATTGATGATACTGTTTGCATATTTACTGGCAGGATTTAAATCAGGAATCTCTTGGTTGTCAATCAGGTGTGTGCTACCACCTGAACTATTTCAACAGTTGACAATTACTGATGGAATTTTAGTTCTATTTAAACTTATCAGTTGCTTTATTCTGAGTCCTTGGTTTATTAGCACGTAAGTGGGGTAACCATAAAGAAATAAATTCTAAAGGATTGGTTAATGAGGTCTGTCAACCTCTCCAGTGGGGCTCCTAGTCAGGGTTATTGTTTTGGCCCTTTGAATATTGGTTCTTTCCTGACCAGACATGTTCTGCAACCTCTGAGCTCTTTTGTTCTGACCACAATAACACAGAATGTTCTATATATTCAGTTCTTTATTCTGCTTGCCTTGCAGGATGGCTTAATTGTAAACAGTACAATCTTTATGGTGGTTCTGTTGTCAAAGACTGCTTGGATGATTATGTGCTATACAGACTTCTAAGCTTCTTTGAGATATCTTGTACATATAGTCTGGTGATTGTGACTCTAGGAATTTCTTCTGGCTGATTTTTAAATGTATGGTTGAGAGCTCTGTTGATGAAAATGTCAGGCATCCATCTGATTGAAATGTCTTGATACCATCTTCATTTCCGCACTGTGAGTGACACTGTCTATGTGCATGCTGTTAGCCCCTTGTTTCAGGCAGTTGACAATGTCTTTCTTTCCCAAGGCTGTATGATGTGATTAATAATCCAGATACCTCTTGGTGTAAATAATTGGTGATGGAGGTAAAAAATATGTGAAAAATCTAATTCTACACACACACACACCACACACACACACACATATATATATATATATATATATATGTTCTCATGAATATGACAAACGTTTTCTTATTTAAAAGAAAAAGATTGAAAAGAATAACACAGAAAAGAAAATATTTTCACTCTGTGTCAATAAGGTCCAAAATCACCTTTCTTGCTATCATTGGATATCTTTAAAATTCAAGCAACCTGTTAAATTGGGTAGCAGGTTAATCAGGATAGGCCAGGGTAGTAGTCTGAAATCAATTAGGTAGTTTCTCCTCTTTTGTTTGTGTTTTCCTTTGATACTAATTTCCATCTAGTTCTCATGCATTTTAATAGGTTTTTTTGTAATAGTCATTTTTTTCAGTGTTCTGATATCTGTTTAGAAGGTTATTGAGGTCACAGAAGTGACAATTACTTAGTGTATATTATAAAAGTGACATGTCCACAACATCTCAATTGCTGTCTATCTTGTTACTACAATTATCAGCATCAGTTTTTGTGCTCATTGTAGCTGTCTCTTGTTTTTCAGGCTTTACTATTTCAGTCTGGTTTGTGTTCAGATATTCATGATGAAAAACAACTCCCTGTGCACTCTGCCAAGTTTACATGCTACTGTTCAAGCGAGCAAGTCTTCACTGTTTAACTCCACCTACCTTGTCAACACCAGCACCTGCCTAGGTGAGCAGAACATGCTTAAATCTATTCAGTTTTCTGTCATGACCTCTTGTTGTTTCAGGGTGAGTTAGAGGAGTACTAGGGATGATGATATAGGTTAGTCAACATGTGCAGTTGTGGCCATAGGTATGCTTTCAGGATCAGAACTTCTATGTATATTGAAGGAACACTCAGCTACAACTCTTCTGATAAACAGTGGTTTCAAAAACCTGAGTTCAAATTCTGGTAGGGACCAATTCTGTTTGGCCTATCATTTATTTCTGCGCTCTTTTACCATCTGGTTTCATGATTTCCAGTTTCTTTCCACATCTGAAAAATGGAATTTAGTAGGGATTTCCCTGCCAAAGTCAACATGCCAAGCTTTACTAGTGCAAGATTGGCAACAACTTTCTAGTAGACAACAAAGAAAGCTGTCTTACTAAGGTTGTTCCTGATGGTAACAAAATAAATAAACAAAGAATCTATATTATAAAACCAAGTAAATCTATCAACTTGTGACATATCTGTCAATTAGGAAGAGTAGATAATTAACAGTATGTAACTAAACTGTATGAAAATGTGAAATGTATACTTTTTTGTGGAGGGGGGGGGAGATTTTAAAAATATGAACAAACTCTAGAATAAAAGCACAACAAACAGTAATAGGCGTGAGTAGTTTATCAGAATTCTTCACAACCATTTGGAAAAATTAATCCCTTCTCTTCGAGTGGCATGGATTTCAAATGTTGTGCTGAACTCAAAGGCTAAGTAGAAATAAGGCAGGCATATCAAGACCCTGAAGGCCAATGGAATAAAAACTAAAAATTCTTTTATTTGGAAATGATATTTTCAGCAAGCATAGCTAACAGGGAAGCGTATTGGGCTTTTGTTTTCAATCTTTGAGAATTTCCTTCTTGTGTAAAAAAAAAAAGGATGATTTCATCGTATCTTGCAGAAATTTTTGTTTAGATATAATGTTTGTTGTTACTTTCACTAATTTACATCTTAAGACTGCACAAAATCCAGTCAGCAAGTATCCAAATGTAAAATACCAAAGATTTACTTGGAAGCAAGACTTGTAGACATGGCATGAAGAATTATTTTTTGCTCTGTTATACAGCAACATCTGCCTCTGTGAGTGCTTTGTATCACTATAAAATGTTTTATATTAACCTTCTGTCATGTTTTAGCCGAGATGGCAGAAAAAAAGTTTGAATATGTCTGTGAAGATGCTGACATCCTACAAGCTGTCGCAAGAAGAGGTTGCTGGATGTACCTCAAAGAATTAGGAAATTCCAGTCTGTCTGCTGGAGAAAAATGCAGGTAAGGGATTGTTAGATAATCAAAGCAACACAGAATGTACAAAATTAGTTATCATAGCCCTTTCTCTTTTTCTTTCCATGTCTTATGAAGTGGAACTACAAGTACTTGCAATGCATGCTACATAAAAGTTTTCGCTTGCCATAGGCTGGTGGTTGATGCCTTTTATACCTTAAGACTAACTTATTCTTGAATAGTTGCTATTATTAGTTCTTTGCATCCCAAACAATATAAGTTATTATTTTGTATGACAAAATTGCCCATCTCTTTTTTTTTTTTGGCACAGAAAGTCTTTGGGGTGTTTCATATGAAGGCAGAATTCAGAACATCATTGAAGTAGCTCCGTATTGTGTCTCTACACCAATATTTGATGCTATTTCATATCTTGACATTCCTCTCTTTGAGATTACTGATGAAATATTCCTTTCGGTAGCTTGTGTTATTCAATTTTATCCCTCAAAAACTACATCAGTTTTTGCTTGCACTACCTTGCCCAGTTTAGAAGTTCTAGTTAGTATTTGTGTTGAACTGGCTATAAGTTAGTCAACGCAACCATAATGCATAACACATGGGTTTGAAGCAATGTGGATTTTTCATTATAAAGTGTTATTATATTAATGAGGGAGGTTCTGTGTTATGGCTTAAAATATTCTGAGTAATACAGATCTAAAGGGTAGTGGATTCCTGTCAAATCTGGTATCAAACTTACTTAAATAATAATTAGTGTGTACATTTTGTTTAGCCAGCCCCTGCAGACAGAGAATAAAAATGTTTTTGAATGGTATGGATATTTTTCATATTTAGTTTTATCAAATGTAGGCTTTTCATTAGTTTCTTTCAGTTTATAATACCCTTTTCTAGCAGTTCCTATATATATATATATTTTAAATGAATTACTTTATTTTGTTTCTACTAGCTAAGTAATTAATACACAGGGTTGAATAGGGAGATATATTGTAGTAATCCACTGTAATCTGATTTTGAGACAAAGATACACCATGTTAAAAGAACTTTTCTTTTGTTTTTCAGTTTGTTGGCAATTCTTGAAAAATGCATAAAGAATAAATTCAAGATGGCAAATACATTTTGTGTTTCTAAAATAATTGACATTGTCTTGGCTGCCAAGAAGAATGATTCATTTCTGAACATCTCCACTTCTTCCATGAAACAGTGTTATGGTAACAGCAAAATACTGTCATTTTGTTCTCTAGCTTTCTTGCCCCAATCTTTCCCAACCAGTGGTCAAAGCTGTGTAAACATGATCAGTTAGGTGTGAGGTATTTAGACAAGTTGTTTTAAATTTGTAATATTATGCAAGGTGTCTTCATCTTCAAACTTGGAAAAATTTCACCAGAATTGAGTTGTATTAAAATATTGTGCTTGTAGCTGTAACTTTGATGCTATTTTTACCATAACATCAGTTACTCATAAACAAGCCATTAAGAGGTGGGAAATTACTTTTTTTTGTTGCTGACAGTTTCTTAGAAAGAGAATAAATGGTAAAATAAATATTGACCTCATCACATATGTTAATAATTACCACAGCGTGTCCTAAACATAAAGAATGCATAATTACTATTGTCATCTTTCTTTGGTTATCTTAAAAGTAAAATATAGATAAAGCAGTACCTTGAAATGTGCATCTCTAAACAAGAGACAAATTTTGCACATGGATATCTCAAAGATGGCATGCTGCTGCTTCATACTGGGTCAGCCTCCCTTAATTTTCTCTTTTGTTTGTTTGCCTAACAAGATTAGAAATACACATTTGAACTAAAAATAAAAAGGACATAAAAATGTTTTCTGCTGAACAATAAGTTATACATTTCTAAAAAAAAATACTACAGCATAAAACCATCCTTACTCATCTCATCTCAATACTTTGCAATGCAAACATCAAGATCGTTCAGAGTGCGAGTGGATCTTTTAACATGACAATGCACCATGCCAGATATTGTTTCTCATATATGAATTTCTAATCAATTCGGGGGTTAAATTATCCCACATCTATATTCACCAAATCTTGCAGCTAATGACTTCCTGCTGTTTTACAGGCAGAGATGCTCTCCAGTCATCTGCTACTAATGTGTTGAGTGGGGCTGCCAAGAATGGTTTAGTGTTCCAAGTATTTTGGCAAATGTTGGGGAAAGTATGTCAAAAGCCAAGAGGACTATTTGGAAAAGGCTCATACTAAAACTAACTTCTGGGCACATTTAGATCATATAAGAGCAATTCTGGAACTCTTTGATAGGTCTTCAAATGCACAGTTGTTATCTAAAAAAAAAAAACATCGATGGAAACTGATCATGTTTATTGTATTTTAAAAAGCATGTTCACTAATTTAAGTCTGAAGACTGCACAGAATCTGGCCACAAGTATCCAAATGTAAATTATCCAAACTATCTATATGACGGTTTTGAAAGCAAGACTTGTAGACATGGCGTCAAAAATTTGTTTTGTCCTGCTCTAAAATGATATTTGTCCTAATAAACAGCCCTCTCTATAAATTTTTTAACTCATGATTTATGTTCAATTGGATAACTTCACTATATTAACCATTGTTTAAAAATTAGTTTTGAGATATAGGTATTGACAGTTGGTAACTTAAAAGTCTCTTCTGGTTTGTGGTTTATTTCAGTCTTAGCCTATTTTCAAACAGTGGCTTTCTGCTTTCTTTAAGATACCAAAGATGGTGTTTCACTTTTATAAATCCTCTGTCTTTATTTCAGGTTTGATGCCAAAGCTGAGGTTTCTCCCTGACAGCGATTGCAAAATATTAACTGGCTTTTTGATAAAAGGTGAAATGTGTGAAATGTACTTTGAGCAAAATTTCACAGTTAATAATACAGCAAACTGCAGGTAACTCGAGCTTTTACTTAGTCCAGCGAGGTATGCGTGCTAAACAGGCAACTGGTGCAGTCTTTGCTACCTGTCTTTCCATCAAAAACTGTACACCTAAGGAAATTATTATTCATTCTTGAGTGATTGATGATAAAGAAAAGAAGGTTTCAGTATAATTTTAAAAAAAACACAAATATTTACCAAAATATCACCCCCCTCCAAAAAAACACAATAGCCCTTAATGTGGTTTTAATATGTAAATAAGTTTTACATTTTATTAGTTTTAGTATGTTTCAATTTTGATATAATCAATATTCATTCATCATTCGCAATAAATGCCAATGTTTATTCAAACATGTTGGTATCATCCAAACTTTTATCATACTAAAGTGAGTCCATATGTAACCTAAATATTCACTTTCCTATGTTGAATTTGTGTAAATACTCCAATTCTCTGAGATTTGAACTCATTACTGTAACAACTACTATCTAGCAAACCTAAAACCACTAAAATCCATGTCATTACACAATTAAAATATAATAAAATTGAATTTCATCCTTTTATTCCCAAGACAAATTTACCTTTGATTTTCTCTCTGCCAGTGACTAAGGAAAATGCTTTTAAAATGCGTTGCTTTCTCATCTGATGAGGAAGGGAAATTAGCTTTTCACAGAATTTAATAAGTCTAAACAATCAGTGTAATAACGTGCACATTTATCACATTAAAAATTGATAATTGTAAGGATATTATATGAATGGCTCCCCAGGATGATTGCAACAAAACACAAAACAAGACGAGCTAAACCTAGAATATAATTTATTCTCCATTGTTTGCTTGATCCATGTTCTGACTTCAAGGTTGAAGATATCCATCTCTCAGCAGTGAGCTAGAAGAGAAAGGGCATTAATCTTGGCTAAAGTGCCAGTGAGTCAAGGATTATCCTTTGAACATCTGCTATTTACTAGAAAATCCTACTTGAAGTCTTCTTGTTTAGATCTGGCAGAAACCCATTTGGCTAGCTGATGAATAAGAGTGACAACATGCCAGCAGGGAAGGAAGTATGCCAAATCAAGTTGGTCCTGCAGGATTTAAACGTATGCCTTCTCTATATGAAACAAAGTAAAGAAAGGATAGCTCCTTAGAAGGTTTAGCTACTGATCATGTTTTAAAAGTTAGCATTTTACCAATTTCATTAAGGGTTGATGTTGGAAATTAACTTGTTGACCTCAAGAGGTTGCAATTCCAGAAACCTTGAGCAATGAATACCACCAAGTTCAGACAGAGAAAATAACCTAATAGAAGAACTCTCTTTGATCAGCAGGGAAACCATTGACTAGATGCTTTACAGTACTGATTTTAAACTTCCAAAATGATTGAACGTGCCACACACATATCATTAACCCGCTGCTGCTGTCTTAAACAGATAGTTTTACCTGTTAAAAAAAGGAATTTTACCAGAAGCACTACCAGTATTTTGTGCTAAACATCTCGGATGTCATCACCTTGGTGAACATTGTCCTGATTTTCAAGGTTTATGGACATCCACAGCAATGCACCAGAAGAGTGATGGTGTGGGGCCTTGGTAATTAAGCAGGTAGTTATCTAGGTATGTTTGGGGCCTCCTGAGAGGTGGTCAAGGTGCAAGCCAGTCAAGAGTTTCCAACAAACTACTGGACATTTTTTTTTAGTTTCGGAAGGAAAATGGAGTGCTCAGCCAAGAGCAAGAAAACATGATAATAAAGAGGGTTGCAAAACTGAGCTGGTTTCAACTGGGATTTGAACTGTGGCCCACAGCTTAGAAGTTTAACATTTTGTGCTATCCAACGTATTCCTTAATAACACAAATTAATTTCACTGTTTTCCAAAAGTTAAGCAACAAGAAAAGTCAACATATTTCATGTCACAACTTTTATCGAAGAAATATGTAAATTATAAAGAAATCTTATGGATGTAAAAGGGAAACAAACAGGACAAAATCAGGAAACAAATAGGAATTTTAACTAAAAGAATTTAAACTAAACTGAATTAAAATAATCAGTAGGAGGTAGGGTCTCCCTTGATAGCAGTACATGACTCAGAGGCTTTGCATGTTGCTTATAGCCTTACCAATAAAAGCAGTGAGCAGTAAAGTCCATTGTCTTAGAAATGTTTCCTTCTTGGAGGGAAGCAAGCAACACAGATATTTTTCCTATAGCATTTCAAAGATTGTCAATAGGATTTATCTCAGGAGAATGCACTGACTATATCATATGGGTAACGGTTTGGTATTAAAGATACTGGTCAATTACATATGCCACATGTGGATGAGCATTACTGTTCATTAAAATAGTCATTTCCAATTACATCTGTGTATGGTCTGACATAGAGATCCGGAATCTCTCCTAAAATTTCATTTCAATCAAGTATCTTCATAAAAAAAAACATGCAGGTTACCCATCCATTGAAATTCGCTTGCCCAGACCAGCACATTTCCACTGTAGTAACCCCTTTCCATGATTGTTTGTAGGATGGTTTCCTGTTCTACACTTCCTTCAGTTGATTACACACTGTGAATCACATTAAGGCTAAATCTTTATTCATCAGTACAAAGAGCTTTGTTCCAGTCATGTGGTGTCTAAATGAAATGTTCATGGCATCAGTTTAATCACTCCTATTTATGGTGGTGGGTCAAAGGGAATATAGCCATGATATGTCTCACACACACCCCTCTCTCATGCAGTCCCTTGTGTTTGGTTGAGGCTGATACCAGCTTCCCTGTGGTCACAGAATGAGTCAAAAGTGGCAACAATCATCTTTTGTTTATGACTTGTGCTTGACTTAAACTAATTTTGAAATAATATCACTGTGTAGTTTAAATTTTTTCTTTACCTGAGAGTTCTGATCACATTTAACTACCTGGGTTTGTTTCTGTCTGGCCTCTCTCCTCCCTACAGTTTACCACCTTAGAGCATTTGCCAAACAGTTATGGTTACCAATTTGTATTGTTTTCCATTTAAACAAATATTTAAACAAAGCTAAAATTAATTTGAGCACAAGCCAGTTTTTCATGCTTTTATAACAAAACTGGTATACAAATTTCTTTGATAAAAAGTGAAGAGTTTGTGTTGAACATTTGATGAATAAAACTTTTACTATTTTGTTGATATTTGTGTTTGTTGGTTAACTTTTGGAAACTAGTGTAGTCAGGGCACTCAGCAGACAGATTACATCACAGTCACCAGCTCATTAAATGTCTGAGTATAATAATAAATAATAGGTGGGAAATTTTTGGGTTTGAAACCGACTGATTCATATAATAATCGATGTTCTGTTAAATGATGTGTTGATGTTCATGATTGCAGAAGTCAGTCAGTCAGAGATACATTTGCTCTGTTCTCTTCATCGGAAGAATGATAATTTAATGCCAGAAATTTCATTTGGTTTTTCTTTGTTTGTTGTTGTTTAGAGAAGTAACTGTATGAAATCTGAACTGTGGATAAGGCTGAACAAATATTGATTGTTGTGCTTTCTATATTGCAGTAATATCCAGTCAGGGTTGAGTTGCATTAAGAACATTGCAATACAGGTGGGCCTTTACTGCAGGGCACATATTGTGGCAGCAGAAGTGTACCATCACCTGAAGAGTCGAAACAATAAAATTCATCCAAACTGTACAGAGAGTTTTCAAGGTGAGATCTAGAAATTTATACTGTGATAATATAAATAAACTAGAGTACGGGATCAATGAATCTTCGGTTCGCTACATAAAGAAGGACGAAAAGAATATAAGGACGGCGGCAGCAGCGGTGTCTTTTAACAAGACTGCGAAGAGGGTGGTGACTTCACGCAATAAGGCCATTGTGAAGATGGAGTGTTTAAGAGCATAGGAAGTGTCTATAAGAGTGTGGGGAGGGTTTATAAGAGTGCGGAGAGGGTTTATAAGAGAGGGTTTATAAGAGAGGGTTTATAAGAGTGGGTTTATAAGAGTGGGTTTATAAGAGAGGGTTTATAACAGTGGGTATATAAGAGAGGGTTTATAAGAGTGGGTTTATAAGAGTGGGTTTATAAGAGAGGGTTTATAAGAGTGGGTTTATAAGAGAGGGTTTATAAGAGAGGGTTTATAAGAGTGGGTTTATAAGAGTGGGTTTATAAGAGAGGGTTTATAAGAGTGGGTTTATAAGAGAGGGTTTATAAGAGAGGGTTTATAAGAGTGGGTTTATAAGAGAGGGTTTATAAGAGTGGGTTTATAAGAGAGGGTTTATAAGAGAGGGTTTATAAGAGGGTTTATAAGAGAGGGTTTATAAGAGTGGGTTTATAAGAGAGGGTTTATAAGAGAGGGTTTATAAGAGAGGGTTTATAAGAGGGTTTATAAGAGAGGGTTTATAAGAGTGGGTTTATAAGAGTGGGTTTATAAGAGAGCGGGGAGGGTTTATAAAGCCTTAAAAATATATAAATAATAAAATAAATATAAGGTCGCTACTTCGCGGATTTTCGCCTATCACGGGGGGGGTTCTGGAACCTAACCCCCGCGATAGACGAGGAACCACTGTATATATAATTTTTGTAGATAATTAAAATACTATAAATGTTTTCAGTTTTTTAGAAAGTAATTTTCCTTTCAAGATTTGTAAAATACGAGGTCTGTCGAAAAAGTATCCAACCTTATTTTTTTCCCGTAGGAAGTAATGATGTTAGGGAGGCAAAAGTGTGCATAGTGGAGCCGCATGTGTTCATGCGCATGTGTGGTTTTTGGCGGGCTTGCTGGATGCATCAGTCACTGTCAGGCAGCCAGTGTGTGAGGTGCTGTACTACTTACTTGTCGCATTTTCATTTTGCCCGTGATGACGGAACGTACGAAGCAACGATCTTGCATCAAGTTTTGCCAAAATCTTGGAGATACCCAAGTGGAAACAATTCACAAAATTCAACAGACTTTTGGTGACGACAATGCCATGGGTGTTACCCAAATAAAATAATGGTACAACAGGTTCAAAGATGGCTGCACATCAGTGGAGAGTGACCAGCATTCCGGGAGGCCGTCAACAAGCCGCAATGCAGTTGTTATCGGGAAAGTGCGGACCCTGATAATGGAGGATCGTCATTTGATGGTGTGGGAAATTGGTGACAAGGCTGGGATCAGTAAAGATTCTGGACATGCAATTTTAAAGGAGGATTTTGGCTTGCACAGAGTGGCAGCAAAATTTGTGCCCAAGTTGCTTTCCCAGGAACAACAATTTTGTCTTGAGGTTGTGCAGGACCTGCTGGATACTGCCAACAGGGATCCTGAGTTCCAGAATACCGTGATAACTGGAGATGAGACGTGGGTGTACAGATACAACCCGGAAACCAAAGCTCAGTCATCACAGTTGAAGCGCCCAACGTCGCCATGGCCCAAAAAAGCCTGTCAGGTCCGGAGAAAAATCAAGGTGATGCTGACTGTTTTCTTCAACTACCGAGGCGTTGTACATCATGAATATGCACCAGAAGGACAAACAGTTACAAAGGAGTACTATCAGGAAGTCCTCCTATGTCTTCGTGATGCAGTTTGGCACAAGAGACCGGATCTGTGGGCTTCACAAAACTGGCAGCTGCATCATGACAACGCCCCGGCTCATTCGCCAGGCTCCCTACTCTCCAGACCCGGCTCCTTCTGACTTCTGGTTGTTCCCAAAAATGAAGATGCCACTGAAAGGCTTCCACTTTGAGAGCTGAAAGGACATCATGCGGAATGCGACGGCGGAGCTGAGAGCCATTCCGGAAGAAGCATTCCACACGTGCTTCGAACGGTGGAAGGATCGATGGGCTAAGTGTGGAGGCAAAAATGGGCCTACTGTGAAGGGGATTAGCAATTGAACACCACCAAGTACGTAATTTATATTCCCCAGCCTAAGGTCGGATACTTTTTCGACAGACCTCGTATAAACATTACTTTGCTCCACCTGGACAAGGGCAGCTGTAAATATTTTTTTTTCCTGTTTAGGCTATTATTGTCTTTGTTGACTATTTCATATTATTCTCTTTAACTTATTTTTTACGATGATTGGTTAACGTATGGTAATTTTTACGTGATGGATTTTGACTACGTTTATTGTCCAGCCAGAGATGTCATTCTCTCGGTTGTCTTTACCTGTTTGCTAGCATGGGTTCCCCTCAGCTGCTGATCTGAGGAATTCATGTAAGTTATTTTCTTGATGGGATCAGTGGTACTGGACCTGTTTGTACATGGACATGTTATGAAGAGGTAAAGTGTTGTTAGGGCCTTTGAACATGTACCTTAGTGGCAAAGGCATTGGTAAACAAAAGATGTTGTTCACTCAGCAAATAGATTAACACAACAAAAAAAAGCTTTTTACTTGAAATCCAAATCAACTCTTAGATCCTCGTGTTAATTTGGATTCTTCTGCAGGAAAGTTGTCTAAATTTCCCTTATTGAAGTTTTGGCATTTCTAGTTATACAGTTAACTATCTATAAAATGATCCTAATAAAGAAAAGTTATGGGAAATATAGTAATACAAACTGAGACCAGAAATGCCAATGATACTGTCAGGGTTATTGGCTACTGCTCCACCTGTTTATTAGTTAATTAACACACCCAACGCTTCTCTGGCACCATTGTAGTAGTTTAGTATAGTATACTGCCTTTTTTGTCATTTAATTTGCTGTTATATCTTCAACATGCATTATGCTCAACTGAATAATAGATTTATCCTTTTTGAGCACATAACTTATTGTGCTTTCTATCATGAGCTATTTTCACCAACAGTTTGTTAGAAAGGTCACTGGAACTGAAGAAATCATTGGTAGTAATATTTCAACCTGTGATGTAGTCTGGTTTTCACAGTTTTATCACACTGTTGCTTGTCTTGGAGCACGAACTGCAGACTTCCCACAGTAGAGTTTCTTATTTAACACACATGACATTTCACCAGAAAAAGCCCCAAATCTGCTGATGCTGCATTTTTCAAGCTTGTTTTATGTGTGTTAAATTAAGTTGTACTGATTTCAAAAGCCTGACATTATCTCAGTGATAATTAATAGCTATGAGGAAAGGCCAAAGTACACTTCAAGTCAGCATCTTATCAGCAGCCATTTTACTCGCTGATCACAAAAAATGTGAAATACTCATTTCTGTTATATCAGTGATAACACTCTGAGAGAGCTTAAATGTCTCTGCAGTGTCAATATTTAATTTCTTAACCCTACATATACCATGTCAGTTTTATCTTAGTTATACCACCTTGGGTGCATTTGCATCTTAGACTAGAAGCACTACTTAGTACCTTTGTTGAACTGATTGTATATTTAGTCAGCATACTTGTAATACAAAACATGTATCGATATAATGATTTGTCTTTACAATGAGCTATAATAATAATAAGGAAGGTACTGTGTTGCAACTTGTGCTAAATAATCCAGTTGGTATACTGAGGGTTAAATGCATCTGATTCTTTTACGTTAGTTTTAGCATTGAAACCAAGTCATACACAGCCTCTCTTTATGCCATAAAAAACAAAATATATATATTTCTAACTATTGAATTTTAATGTAAAGATTACTTTCTCTCTACTAGAACTTGTGGACCCCTCCTCTTACAGAACAGGCCTTTTCTACTCTCCATTAGTAGATATCTTTGGTATTCAACTCTTATTTGCTTGCTCTTTGACATTTTTCAGAGGCAATGGCACCAAAGCCTGGCTTGTGCCCAGTTTCACCAACAAATGGAGTATCTACGTGTGAAGTCTTGTGTCAGTTTGATTTGGAATGTCCAGGAAATGAGAAGTGCTGCAAATATTTGTGTAAAGTTTCCTGCATGAAACCAACTAATGGCACACATTCATAAATGGAACCTTTTCAGTGATCCCATTACATGATGTCACTAGCAAGATTAGGTGACTTTTAAGATAGGACAACAACCGGTCACAATTGCAAATTTTAACAAGTTATCTTTTCTTTGAAAATCTTTTGTTTTTTTTGGAATAATGGTAGAATAAATTGATAGTGAAAAACTTAAAATCAATATTTAACCAGATGTAAAATAAGTTAAAACAAGTGACAGGTTAGAAATGAGGAAAGCTAACCCAGCTTACTCCAATGAGAATGGAAATGTAAAATTTCAAAGAGACAGAGATCACTGAATCGAAATGTAAGCAAAGGTAAAAAGTCTTTTATGAAACTTATGTAAAATAAAGCCCCTTTTCCCAAAAAGCTTCCCTATTTAATTTTCTTTTTTATGTTAGACCAGAGTAGATTCTGCCAGATATTTTAATTTGTGTTTTTAAGTACAATGATCAATACAACATAGAAAATACATTTAGTGACATCACAATGATAAAAATTAATCTCATGCCATTCCCCAGCCAGATATCGTGTAGTATTGTGGCAGCATTTACCAATTTTTAAAAAAGTCTTGATGCAGTTCTGGAATAGTCTTAGTAGCACATGAACGCTAGTCAATGTGCTTAGAGAGTTAATTCCAGATGTTCAATGCTGTTAAGGTCAAGGGAATGAGGAGACCATGGAAGACATTGGATATTTTCCTTGTTAAAGCTGTTTTTGAATATTATTGCACAATGGACCCCAGCCCTAACAACAGGTGTAATGACCTCATTAGTTTACTGTTTGGTTAGGTAACACAACACCTCAGACTAGAATACCTTGAACCCATAACTGTCTCTCTTTAACATATTACAGTAGGCATAATATTGGTTTGGTTTCCCCCAAACACACACAACCATCATCAGCAAAGTGAAAGTTGAACTTGTTTTCATCAGGCAGGAGAACCTGGCTTCAGTCTATCAAAGTCCAGAGCAAATGAGTCCTACCCAACTCCAGCCTCACTCTACCACTGGTGTGTTGGTAATAGGCGTGTGAAAAACAGAACATCAAATGTGTAGATTAGGAGAGAGTAGCTGGTTTTGTAATCTTTGTGGAGATGTATTTTCTATGGACCTGCTGCTATTCTCTCTGCAAGGAACATGCAAAGAGAGAGAGTGACTATGTTGATGGCCAGTGCTGCTGTGACACCTCTGTCAGGTCTCTTGTGAACTGAAAATCTGTCTCTGTACTTCTGATAAAGTCAGCTGATGAACACTGCACTACACCAGGTTCAGCAGCCACAGCTGTCTGCTTACATCTGGTCCATAACCTATGTTCTCTACACTCTGTGATGCTGTGACTTTTACACTCTACCCAGAGACAGGCACATACAGCATGTAAAGCAGTAGAATTTTCACATGCCTCATGCCTGAGGTTGACAAAGAGTTGAAGGATTATATGACAACTACATCAGCCAGTGTGACTGTAAACAGTACAAGAGGTCCCCTGTAAAATATGCCTATATTGTTTTGATCATTGTAAATGGGAGAAAATGCAAAACCATAATCTTTAAACGTGGTTGCAGATAATTAGAAGGCTACTTAGCTTTCATAAAACAAAAATAAAAGCTTTTTGCTTGTGCAAGAGTTAAGAATGCACATTCACTGGTCAAGAAAATTCCATCATCCCATATATATCAGGAACTCTTTCCTTAATGGTTGAGTGAGTTAATGGCTAAAATGTGCTCTTTGGAAATGATAAATTGTTTTGCTCTAAGCTCTATCTCATAAGTGTTTTATTTCAAACTTGAATGTCTCTTGCAAAAGTTGTCATACTTGTCTCTCTCTACAAAGTGAATAGTATGGTAGAAGGTGATAATACCAAAGTTCACTAGTAGAAAAGGAAATAATACAAATATTTTCTTTTTTTTTTTAAATATACAATTACATTCCATTATATAAATCAGCGATATTTGTCGTTGCACTTTTCAATGAGATCCATGTAGAAGGATATCTTTTGTTGAATTTTTTTTAAAATACTGACATGTTTAATATACTTTAGTGTTTAGAACTTTTTATTGTTCTATTTTATGAAAATTTACTAATATGAACTGGTTGATATTTCTTTAGCTTGAAAATAATGTAAAGTCTGCATATTTGTGTAACTAACCATGACATCTTCATGCTCTGAAGGCAACTGTTTAGTGCATTTTTAGAAACTTAAATCCGTATTTAATCCCACAAAAATATATTATTATATAATCATGATTCTTTTTAAATGGCTGAAACAAAGAGTGCTGTAGATTTAATCTAGCACTTAAATATGCTTTATTTTATAATTCCAACTTTATTATGTTAACAATAATCTAGCTGTTTTCCTAGATTGTAGAAACACATGCATCTTATTCAGCACAATGAGTAAATAAGAGAGCTATGGAGGTATGATTCCCCAAGCCTCTTTCTTAATTCACCTCCAGTGGAGCGGAGAAAGTGTTGTGGTGGCTGAGTGAGCCCTAAAACAAAGGGGGATGTATCTGAACTACATTAAAGTTTTTCTTTGTGGACAGATGCTAGGGATGCAAAAAAGCAACCAGTGCCAAATACTGCAGCTTGGATAATTTAATATTGAAACATTTGCTTGACACTAAAGTTAAAAAAAATATTTCCTTTAATTTTGAGTACCCACCGGCACATACAAGGGTATGTCTTCAGTATTAAACTTGATCTATGCGAGAAGGAACATTTAAAATGATTTGCATCAGACTTCATCAACATCATTTCTCCAGCTATGCATTCATAAAAAGGACAAAAAAAACAACTCAATATATAATTACTTTTGAATTTTTATTCTTTGGGAATTAATAAACATTATTTACTAAACTGATGCCAAATTTGGCTGAATACTGAATAAAAAGAATGGAAGTGTTAAACAGTTTAATTTAAAAAAAAAACATAAATTCTATTTCACTTTGCAGCCATAACACTGACCAGTAACAAGCACCAGTTGTACACTTTAAACAATGTTTGGTGGCTTGTTAGTAATTTTCATATTATTTGCAAACTCAAAGCAATATTTTACTCTTTTTCACAAGCTTTTCATATGTTGCTGTACAGTATTGTAAGAGATCCTATATATTTTTTAAAGTGTTTTTAAAGAACTCATATTACTAAAGTTGTAATCTCCACTATGTACATGTCAATTTCTTATAAACCTACACAAGGAATTACTACCAATAACCCTATATGACATATTTGTGATAATAAAATAATGTTACAAACTCATGGACGATGGTTTTGTCTTTTATTGCAGAGAGCTGGGTGACTTTTTTATTTAAAAGCTAAAAATTAGCTGATTTATTACAAGGAAGCAGGCACCCCCTTCCAGGGAATTTTAAAGTGTAAGAGTTGCAACACTATAGATGAAAAATTGTTGGATACCTTACAGATATTCCAAAATTATTTCATGTGGCAAAGAAACTATATTCTTCCATTTCTTGAAAATGCTGCAATGAACTTTTACAAGCCCAAAAGGTCTGTAACCACCATCATCACGGCCGGATATTGTGATGTAATCATCACGTGCACTACTCGATATTCTAATGGTGTTAATTTATTACAAATTAAATGTCTACTACATCATGGCTTCCTATTCATCTCTCCGGAAGAGGAGGAGGAGGAAAGAGAGAAATTACTGGAAGCTGCTCCAGCCAGGCTCTGAGTTCGTGAGGAAACTGTCTCCATCACCATCACCATCACCATCAGTCGGAACAATTACTGGCATATCTCTACATGCATGCGGCATTTCCCCTCATCTACTAAAACACAGCATATCTTTTGGCTGAAACCGTACTGTTGTTTTCTATGAACAACAGACATCAGTACCACTGCGGCCTCATCCCTCGCATCTAAACAAGCTACAGCTCAGGGCCTCACAATCTGCAGGGGCCTCAGAAATGTGAAAAGACGTGTAAAAACGTGTGTGAATGAGGCCTAAAGAACCGCCACCTTGGTGTGGGAAACCATCATGACGGAAAATCGTCATTAACCCTTCCCACGGTGGTGTTCCATTTCAGAAACATCTATATTTTTTAATGTAATCTGATTGTCAGTGCGAGCAGATCGGGAACACCATGCATTATACGTCTGGCAGAGATGTATAGAAATATTGAGAGCATTAACCTTCTCCATCTCTATACTGTTGTACATAATATCAGTGTACATTTTGCTGCGGCCGTGAAAACGACAACGTAAGTTTATTTCCGTATATTTATCTTGATAATTAAGTTAAATAATTTAAATTCACTGTTTGGCTTTCTTTTACAATGCCATTTGAATAGATAACAAGAAAACCTAGAATACTGATGTTTTATTATAGTTACGTTATTTATATGGTGTTCCCAAGATGGAACACTGTCATAATAGTGTTGCCATATAGGATATTTTGCATGAATTTTGGGAGGGTAGGCTTTTCACTCATGATATGTTGTATTACTCTTTACTTACTTATAAACTTAGAAGGTATACTGAAGGAACTGTTTCCGAGTTTAGCATAGTAATAATACAGGCCTTAACCTTATATTTTATACTATAATTTTGTTCAGTTAATTCAATCATCGCATAGTTTACGTTTAATAATAATAATGTATAATTATGTTTAAATGTCTTATGAGGTTTTATTCATCTATGTCTGATGAAGGTGTATTTTGCATTTAGTGATCAGTGTTCCCATTCGAGAACACCATTTTTTTGTTTACTTCTGTAGAAATAAATAAAGCTTCATAACAGAATTGTTCCTTTAGTCCTTACAAATAGCATTTATCGAAACAAAAGTGTATATATAATTTTTCCATGCCTTGCCTTCCAAAGGGTTAAGGCTCCCCAACGCAGGGCGGTGGTATCTCCCAGAGTTTCCAAAAGTAACCTTGGTGTTGCCTGACCATTTACCACCTAAAATCAATATATATACGGTATGCCAAAAAAAAATCCGGATTTTTAATTACCTCCAAAATGTTAATAAAATCTAGATAGCTGCTTCTCCATCGGGGATTTTATATCGGGATGAGATCAGAGGGAAGATCATTGGGATGTTTCAGGCTGGTTTGAAGCTGTCTAGGATCACAGAAGAATTGATGCTGCCCAGGCCTACTATCAATGATTTAATCGTCAAGTATAAAAAAAATACCGACTGTGCAAAGTAATTCAAAGTCATGAAAACTCTGAAGACAGCTTTGCTGATATACTTGACAAGACTAGCAGAACAAATAGAAACAGAACAGCAGCGCTGAGGCATGTGCTTGAGCGTGTAGTTGCGGTGATACGCACATTAGCAGAACGTGGGCTAGCTTTTATGGGAGACAATGAAACTTTTGGATCACCAAATAATGGCAACTACCTCGGCCTGTTAGAATTAATTGCTAAGTTTGATCCATTTCTTTCCAATCGCATAAAACAATATGGAAACAGGGGATCTGGGTCTCCTTCATATTTGTTTTTTTTTTTTAATTGGTCAGAACATACAACGAAACAGGGATCTCTGCAGATTTGTGAAATGGTCAAAATGTTAGAATTCAACACTAAAGAGTTATTTTATTACATCAATGACTGAAGGTACCACCACCAATTCTTTGAAACTGTAGACAGGCAGTTAGCAACACAACTTTTTAAACTGCAAGTATTGTCCAGAAACTGATCACCAGAGGAAGATTTGACTGGGTGCTTGTGCACAAGTCATTCTGATGCCAACAGTCACCCAGCTGGTGTGGATCCTATTGAGATTCATTACTGGTCAGGTGGTAATATCTTTGGTTTGCTAGAGTGGAAAGAGCATTGTCTCAAAAGATGTCATAAAATTCAGCATGTGTTTGCACAATAAAATGTGGCATACAGAAAAAAAAAAAAAAAGATAATATGTGATGAACTCATCCAGCTTATGGCCAACAGAGTAAGAGGATCAATTTTGGATGATTTGAGAAAAGCAGGCTACTTCAGTTTGTCTGTGGACTCTACACCAGATCTTTCCCATGTAGATAAACTAACTGTTATAGTAAGATATGTATCACCTGATGATGGTTTTACCTTGGAAAATCACAGAGGTGGAAGTGTGGCAGATATGGCGGTGGACTATCTAAGTAAAGACTGCAAAGTTCCGAGGACAGTCATATGATAATGCAGCAAATATGGCTGGTAAATACAATGGAATGCAGCAAAAAATTCTAGAGATAAACAAGCATGATATGTACATTCCCTGTGCCAGACATTCACTAAATCTTGTTGGCCGCGCTGCAGTAGATTGCTGTTTAGATGCAGTAAACGTTTTTGCTGTTGTGCAAGAAATATGCACTTTGTTTTCATCTTCTACAAAGAGGTGGGCTGTGTTGTTATCATTCTTGAATGCAGACTCCAGAGTACCAAAGTGCCAAAGCTGTGTCTGCCATAAATGAGAGTTACAGGTCAATCACTCTTCTAAGTCATCTCCATACTAATGAGAATGAAAAGGGCGATACAAGAATACAAGCTGGTACTCTTCTGGGAAAAAATGGAGGAACTGGAGTTTGTTTTTGGACTCGTTTGCTGGAGGAGTTTCACAAAACCAGTAAGGCTCTCCATGATCCACAGATTGAACTTACCACATGTACCAATCTGTAAATATCACTTTCCCACTTTGTGAAAAATATTCAAGAAAATTTTGATGATACTGAACAAGAAGCTAAATCCAAACTGCCTGATGTAGAATACAAGTGTGCAGAGAAAAGGAGGACGGTGATAAAAAAAAAACAAGACAAGGATAGAGCTGCACCTGATGCTGATGATGAGCTTTCTCCAAGAGACAAATTTCGAGTGAAATCCTTCATTCCTATAATAGATGTCCTTGAAACAAACTTGAGCAGAAGAGCAACAGTCTATAATTATGCTGCAAACAAATTTTCGTTTTTAGTTGATTTAGAAGCTTCAGAGGCAGAGCTAAGTGGAGCAGTAGAAACTTTGATGAAAGAGTATCCAAACGATGTTGATATTAACCTTACGGGTGAACTGAGGCACTTCCATCCTTATGTCAAGTGGAATTATCCATGAATAGAACAAATTTGCCACAAAGATCTGTATCAAATCATCTTCCAGGACAAGATTCATTTAGTTTCCCCTAATGTGGAAGCAATATTACGACTATTCTCATGTCTGATGGTAACAAATTGTTCAGGAGACAGGCCATTTTCACAGCTAAAGAGAATCAAAAATGAACTGAGAGCAACCATGTCTCAAGGAAAACTGTCTGCACTTAGCATCAGGTGCATAGAAAGCGATAAGCTGCGTAGCTACCATCTGAGGACACAATTCATGAATTTGCTTTTGGGAAATCAAGAAAGAAAATGTTTTAAAGTTGTATCTGATATCATTCTTCTGATCTTACAAACAAGTTCATTATTACTTATATTAATAAAAATGGTCCTGATTACCTATTTTGTCAGCATTTTGTATATATATTAATGTATGTTAACAATATTTTAAAAATTGCATTTAAGTATTGTTTCCAGGGTATACTATATTATAATCCATGATAGAGATCAAGCAACCAAATGATAAATATGTAATCAGTAAATGCATTCATTTGAAAATAATTGGTATTTTTCACTTTAAATGTCTTGCTGTTAAATAATTAAAAGGCATATATGGTTTCAGTTTTTGAGAGACCTTCTGGTGTAATTCTTTAACAAGGGGCCTCCAAGATTTATATAGTTTAAGGGGCCCCACCAAGTCTAAACCGGGCACTGGTCTTATCTCGCATTCCATTGCGCTGCTAGTCATAGTCTGGCGGTGGTTCATAAATCGGTTGGTTGGGGTAACCACGAGGGTTCGAAATACTGTAAGGAGAAGCGAACACCATATCGAGGTTAACCGGAAACTGGTCCGCCACGGACTTCCTATCGGGTTTCACTTTTCCTCCCAGGTTCTCGTGAACCTGAGTCGCTCCGCAGCGGCCGGGTCCGAAAAAGGACAGCATCACCGGCAGAACGATCATCCCATGGTAGGCTCCGAAGATAATGACCAGAAACATGGTCTTGAAAAATGTCCGGAACAGGTAAGTCCCGGAGAAGGCGAGGACGGTGATGCCGAGGACGGAGGAAATGGTGTTCTGCACCAGCGGGAAGCCCAGGTGGGTGAGGCTGTCGACGGCTCTGGACTTCTTGGTTGGCGAGCTGCTCTTCACGAAGTTGTAGGCTACGTGGGCGGAGAAGTCGACGGAGAAGCCGATGCAGAGGATGATGTTGATCATGGACACCGCGTCTACGCTGACGCCCCACAGGGACATGAACCCGATGACCCCGGCGTCGATGGATGCTATGGAGAACATCACCCACGCGGCGCACAGCGGTTCGGGCACGAGAAGCAGCGCGATGAGGATGACGGAGACGAGGGCGATGCCGATGTTCTGCAGGGTGTTGCTGAGAACCACCAGGTACTGATCGAAGAAGACGAAGGCGGGATGGAACACCACCACGTCCAGCCCGGACTCGTCCGCTATTCGCCTCATGGCCGTCATCATCTCCTTCTGTTCGTTGCTCGAGTTGAGCGGCCTTGTCCGGACGGTGTAGCGGGAAGCGACTATGGCCGATCTGGTGTCACTTATTTCCACGTCGATGGAGTACATCGACGGACGCCCGGGTAGCTTCATCCACGATGTCAGGTTCCGCACGAACTCCGACCGGTTCGGATGCCCGGCCCCCGTCTGGTTCAGACACTTAACGTAGTCTCGCAGCCACGACTCGGTCATCGCCGCTCGGGTGTACGAGGTGTTCTCGAACCTCCTCGTCAGATCCTCCACCTGCTTCTGAACCGTTTCGTTGCTGTAGTCCAACTCCTCCTTGATGGCGAACTGTACGGCGAGACCCGTTTTGAAATATCTCTCTTCGTCGTCGTAGAAGTCGACCACGTAGCTACCGTCGTTGGCGAGGTTTTTCAAATCTAGCCCCTCCTTCACGTTCAAGCATCCATAGATCATCCCGGCCAGGTAGCCCAGGTAGACCGCGGACAGGACGACCCGCCCCCACGTGGACAGTATCCAGGGGGCCAGGTATTTCCTAAACACGCTTGTGCCCCCGTGCTCTCGCTGCTTCAGTTCTTTGTCGTAGCCTCCAGCGCAGAACATCCTGAATATGGCCGATCTTCCAGCTGTAAAGAAGACAACACATTGTTTTACATCACTGCGATGGAAGCCTCATCTTACAGAGCCGGAGGTGGGGTGGGAGGCTGCTAGGCGGCTGTACCTTTTAAGAAGACTTTGGCTGTACCTTTTAAGAAGACTTTAAGTGTTGAATGCAACGAACTCGGGGCGATTAGTGTGAGAGAGAGAGAGAGAGATGGGATGGGGAGAGGGGAGAGGAGAGAGAGATGAAGATAGATTAAGAGAGAGAGAGATGAGATGGTGAGAGAGGGAGAGAGATGGTGAGAGAGGGAGAGAGATGGTGAGAGGGAGAAGAGATGGTGAGAGAGGGAGAGAGATGGTGAGGAGAGAGAGAGGGAGAGGTGAGTGAGAGGGAGGGAGGGAGATGGTGAGAGGGAGGGAGGGAGATGGTGAGAGGAGAGAGGGGGGAGAGGGAGGGAGGAGAGAGAGAGATGGTGAGAGGGAGGGAGATGGTGAGAGGGAGGGAGATGGTGAGATGAGAGAGGGAGAGGAGAGAGAGAGATGGTGAGAGGGAAAGAGAGAGACGATAGAAAGAGAGAGAGAGATGGTGAGAGGGAGGAAGGGAGGGAGAGAGAGAGAGAGATGGTGAGAGGGATGGAGAGAGGGGGGAGGGAGAGAGAGATGGTGAGAGGGATGGAGAGAGGGGGAGGGGGCGAGAGAGGGATGGAGAGGGATGGAGAGAGGGAGGGGGAGAGAGAGAGATGGTGATGAAAGGGATGGAGAGATGAGGGAGGAGAGAGAGAGAATTTTTAAAAAAAAAAAAAAAAAAATAGTGAGAGAGGGAGAGAGATGGTGAGAGGGAGGGAAGGAGGGAGAGGAGAGAGAGAGAGACGGCCTTTTACAACCTTAACTTCCTAGCAGACTTATGGGACGGCTTCCCCGTGAGCTTCACCTAATCTCTCGATACATCTCCATCCAATGTGAACAGCGAAGATGCAGCGATATCTCGGGATGAACAGCCGGCATTTAGGAAATACGAGAGACCTAATTATTAAAACGGGACGTGAACGATCCCGAAATTAAGGGCTGGGGCCGAGGGTCCATCAGATATCCACATTCAGGGGAGTCGGCTGTACATTTTAGGGGAATGCTCTACTTTCGATCTTCAGCGTCTCACCTGCTTCAGAACGAGGCGGTATTTTCCTGAACGTGTAGCAGTGCCTGTTTCCGTGTTCCCGCCTTCCGGTCAGGGCCAGGCAGGCCCCGAAGAACGTTATGATGTAGAAGTAGGCAAAGCCGGCGGCAACCCCCGTGAACAGGCAGAATATTTGGACGGACGGGAAAAATGTGATGGCGCCCACGCCGAAGGCGATAACGTTGGTGACAGAGGTGAGGGTGATGGACATGGCGGCCTCTTCGAAGGTGTTGGCCATCCGGGTCTCGACTGGGTCCTGTCTGTTGGTCGACCTCCAGGTGGAGAGCAGGATGAACGCGTCGTCGATCCCAACACCTGGAAGAAACAGTGAATATGGAAGGCTGCGGTTATAGGCATGGTGCCATGAAGAGCGTAAGTTTCTTTCGTGTGTTTGTCTGTGATCGAGAGAGAACGAGAGAGAGAGGGAGGACAGAAAGAGGGAAGAGAGAGAGAAAGAGACAGAAAGAGGGAGACAGAAAGAGAGGGAGACAGACAGAAAGAGAGGGACAGAATGAGAGGAGAGAGAGAGAAATAAACACAGAGTACAGTCCAGAGAGAGAGAGAGAGGAGACAGAAAGAGAGGGACAGAATGAGAGAGAGAGAGAGAGAGAAATAAACACAGAGAGATACAGTCAGAGAGAGAGAGCGAGAGAGGGAGACAGGAAAGAGAGAGAGACAGAGTCAGAGAGAAAGAAACACAGAGATACAGTCAGAGAGAAGAGAGAGAGGGAGACAGAAAGAGAGAGAGAGACAGAGTCAGAGAGAAAGAAACACAGAGATACAGTCAGAGAGAGATAGAGAGAGAGAGAGGGAGACCAGAAAGAGAGAGAGAGAAAGAGGGAGACAGGAGACAGAAAGAGAGAGAGAGAGAGAGAGAGAGAGAAAGGGACAGAAAGAGAGAGGGAGAGGAGAGAGAGGAGAGCTACAGTCAGAGCGAAAGAAAAGCAGAAAGGGACAAAGAGAGAAAGGGACAGAAAGAGAGACAGTCAGAGAGAGAGACACACAGAGAGGGACAGAGAGGGACAGAATGAGAGAGAGATTCAGAGAGAAATAGACACAGAGACAGTGAGAGAGAAGGAGACACAAAGAGAGAGTCAGAGAGAAAGCGATAGAGACATAGTCAAAGAGATAGAGAGAGACAGAGTCAGAGAGAAAGAAACACAGGGATAGAGACACAAAGAGTGACAGTCAGAGAGAGAGATAGTGAGAAACAGTCAGAGAGAAATAGATAGAGACAAAGAGAGAAAGAGAGAGAGAGAGACAATGAGAGACAGATTCAGAGAGAAAGAGATAGAGACACAAAGAGAGACACTCAGAGAGAGAGAGAGTCATAGTGAAAGAGAGAGAGACACAAAGATAGACAGAGTCAGAGAGAAAGAAACACAGAGATACAGTCAGAGAGAGAGAGAGACTGTCACAGAGAAAGAGATAGAGACACAAAGAGTGACAGTCAGAGAGAGAGAAAGTGAGAAAGAGTCAGAGAGAAATAGATAGAGACACAAAGAGAGAAAGAGAGAGACAGAATGAGAGATAGATTCAGAGAGAGAGACACACAGTAAGAGAGACAGTCAGAGATAGAGTCTTAGAGAAAGAGACACAAAGAGAGACAGAGTCAAAGAGAAAGAGATAGAGACACAAAGATAGACAGAGTCAGAGAGAAATAAACACTGAGATACAGTCAGAGAGAGAGACAGATTCAGAGAGAAAGAGATAGAGACACAAAGAGAGACACTCAGAGAGAGAGAGAGTCATAGTGAAAGAGAGAGAGGGAGAGACACAAAGAGAGACAGTCAGAGAGAGAGACACAAAGAGAGAAAGCGAGAGAGAGAGAGAAACAAACACAAAGAGAGACAGTCAGAGAGAGACACAGAGAGACAGAGTCAGAGAGAGAGAGAAAGAGAGACGGACAGAATAGAGACAGTCAGAGAGAGAGAGAGAGAGAGGGCAGAAAAAGAGAGAGGGACAGAATGAGAGAGAGTCAGAGAGAGAAAGAGAGAGACAAAAGGAGACAGACACAGAGAGAAAGAGATAGAGACACAAAGATAGACAGAGTCAGAGAGAAAGAGACACAAAGAGAGAGAGGGACAGAATGAGAGAGAGATTCAGAGAGAGAGGAGAGAGGGAGAGAGACAAAGAGAGAGAGAGAGAGAGACAGAATGAGAGACAGATTCAGAGAGAAAGAGATAGAGACACAAAGATAGACAGAGTCAGAGAGAAAGAAACAGAGATACAGTCAGAGAGAGAGAGAGAGATAGAGACAGAAAGAGAGAAACAGACACAAAGAGAGATAAAGAGAGACAGTCAGAGTGAAAGAGAGACAGAGACACAAAGAAAGAAAGAGAGAGACAGATTCAGAGAGAAAGAGACACAAAGAGAGAGAGAGATATGGAGATGGAGATGGAGAGAAAGTGAGAGAGAGAGAGAAAGAGATAGAGACACAAAGAGAGAGAGAGAGACAGAATGAGAGACAGATTCAGAGAGAAAGAGATAGAGAAACAAAGATAGAGAGTCAGAGAGAGAGAGATAGAGACAAAAAGATAGAGAGTCAGAGAGAAAGAAACACAGAGATACAGTCAGAGAGAGAGAGACAGAGACACACAGAGAGAAAGGGACAGAGAGAGAGAGAAACAGACACAAAGAGAGACAGTCAGAGAGAAAGAGAGACAGTCAGAGTGAAAGAGAGACAGAGACACAAAGAAAGAAAGAGAGAGACAGAATGAGAGACAGATTCAGAGAGAAAGAGACACAAAGAGAGAGAGAAAGTGAAAGAGAGTCAGAGAGAAAGAGATAGAGACACAAAGATAGACAGAGTCAGAGAGAAAGAGACACAAAGAGACAGTGAGAGAGAGAAAGAGATAGAGACACACAAAGAGAGACACAGTCATAGAGAAATAGACACAGAGAGAAAGTGAGAGAGAAGGGGACACAGAGTCAGAGAGAAAGAAACAGAGATACAGTCAGAGAGAGTCAGAGAGAAACAGTCAGAGCGAAAGAGAGAGACACAGAGACAGTCAGAGAGAGGGGGAAAGAATGAGAGACAGAGTCAAAGAGAAAGAGATAGATACACAAAGAGAGAAAGAGAGAGAGAGACAGATTCAGAGAGAAAGAGATAGAAACACAAAGATAGACAGAGTCAGAGAGAAAGAAATAGAAACAGAGAGAGAGAAACAGACACAAAGAGAGAGAGTCAGAGAGAAAGAAATACAGAGATACAGTCAGAGAGAGAGATAGAGACAGAGAGAGAGGGCAGAAAAAGAGAGACACAGAGAGACATAGTCAGAGAGAAAGAGACACAAATAGAGAGAGGGACAGAATGACAGTCAGAGAGAGAGAGAATGAGAGACAGTCAGAGAGACAGAATGAGAGACAGATTCAGAGAGAGAGAGTCATAGTGAAAGAGAGAGAGAGAGAGGGAGAGACAAAGAGAGAGAGATTCAGAGAGAAAGAGATAGAGAGAGAGAGAGACAGAATGAGAGAGAAAGAGATAGAAACACAAAGAGAGACACAGTCATGGAGAAAGAAAGAGAGAGAGAAAGAGCATCATTACAGTTTGTTGGAGCAACTAACTATTTTGCCAAAATTAATATATCATTCATAATACGATAGCTGCTACTTACTCAGTTATGTACATAAATTTTAGAGTCACATCCTTCTGTTTCTCCAAACTATTGTAAAATCTCAATTGGTAATCACCATATGGAAGATGTTTACTATCTACTGCTTTATGGATAAAATATTTTAATGACCTCAGTGGAGAGTCTGAAGAAGTAAGAGCTCAATGTATTTTTTATTATTTTAATACCAAAAATACAAACAAAGTTGAAGATTTTCATAATTTACAACATAATTCTCTTTTATTATAAAGAGTGTTTAGCAATTCTTATAGAAGTCTACATCCGAATTCATTTCCTATCATATTATTTTGGTAAAGAGAAGGCCACTCGATATCCAAGGGCAGTCTCTGTACTAGTTGTATAATTCTCTGGCATTTTCTAAGTCTACTTCATATGTCACACCCATTGGTAAATCAGTATTACTTCTGTAATGATATCTTTATAATGCTATAATCTTGTGGTCTACATATCTAAATATAGTCATTGGCAGTGGTTGACTTATCGCAACTGTAGAGGTTAATTGCCACTTTACTTTAGCTGGGTCATAATTTATATTTAAAAACTTACATTCTTAATCATCTGATTTGATAAGATCCCCAGGAATGAGATATGATACATTATCCTTAATAAAGCCATTAATAAAAGAGTATGGAAAGACAATATTTATTGCAATATTGGTGTATAAATAAATTGATTTTTTTTTTTAAAATTTGTCATTAACTTATGTAAACTCGTTCACACGAATCTAAAAATGAACTCACTTTTCAGATTTTTGTTTTACAATAGAATCTTTTTTTTATCAGAGCAGTTAGGTAAATGATAAGATATAAGACAACAATGTGAAATCCACCTCGTCTAGATTTGACGGCAGACATAATGCGAGTTTGGAATTATTAAGATATTTGAGAGCATTGAATTACAGAGACTGGGCGTTATAATGAAAGTAGCCAGGCGTGTCTCTGAACGACTGGATGTCAGAATAGAATTCCTGGTACATGACAATACATTAGCGATTTATACAAAAACTGGAATCACTCCTTACTCCGGTAGCCTCGTCACGATTACTTCCCGTAACTTTTGCGAACCCCATTTTCTGACTTCCAAAACGATGCGACCTCTCAGAATTGGTTACTAGAAGGCGAAGGAATATAACGGTTCATCAAATAGCGCCTGCGCCTCGACCGGGATTCGAACCCGGACACTGCAGTCCACCCTCGGACAGCTGATGGACCAGAAATTAGCAAAAAACTGGCATCTTATTGTCATGAGCTATTACTGAGTTTGTTTGTTTGTTTTGTTTTTTTAACGAGCAAAGAAGAGACGGGTACCACCTACCTATGATCAGGAAGGGCATTACCCCGACAATGTTGATAAAGTTGACACCCGCCGCGCTGATCAGTCCGATCGCCGACACTATGGCCATGCCGGCGCACACAGCCCCCATGAAGGCCAGCCAGGGTTTGCTGATCACGACATCTGACGTCATAGAGGTTGATACAGCGAACGTGATGAGGGTGGTGTAAGCGATGGAGAAGAACGGAATGATCTCGGCGACGGCTTTCTCCAGCTCCTTTTCCGTAGACTCGGTGCTACTGTAGCTGACGGTTATGCTGGCGGGGCTTGTGTAATTCGCCATCTTGTCCAAGAACTCTTCCAGCCAAGACAGAGTCTGGTTTCTCTCCTCGGCGCCATCCGGGAACTTGAGGTAGTAGGAGAGCTGGATGGCGCTGATCAGGTGCCCGCTCCCGCCGAATGTCTGCGCCAGTACTCTGAACTTGGGGGACAGCGGATAGGTGATGTTATAGTTCCGGTTGTTCTCGATATCATTCACAATGTCAAGGAACAGTTGGTTCTCCAGACAACTTCCTTTCCATTTTGCGCAGAGATGAGAAAAGGACTTATCCCCATCACCTGTCCGTATTGTGAAGTTTTTCACATATTGGTCAAGGGCTATGGATTCGTTCAGGATCCGTGGAGTGAGGACGTTGCCGCCACCTCTAGCCGTGATGATCACGTTAGCGTATCCGCGGAGATACTGAAACCTGGTGGGGAGGAAGTTGTCGGAATAGTTGATGGGGAAGTGGGACGCCACGGCCTCTCGCTCCATCTTCGCCCGTCCGTTCGTCGGCGTGAACAAGTATTCGATGTCCTGCAGCTTGTCCAGTCGCACGAACCCGGTCCCCAGGGCGGCCGACATCAGCACGGGTATTATCAGAAACGGGAACGGATGGTCGCCGATCGTCCTTCCGAGGCGGTGGAAAAGGCGCGACAGAGGCTTCTCCAAACAATCGGTGCGACAGCTGGGCATCGTTCTGGAAGAGCCGGATCGGTTAGAAATCTCGATAGCTGCGAGGAAAAACGGGAGGCAACGCCCCTAGAACACGTGTGCGGTCTGCCCCCGTCCGCTCGCTCGGGGAAATGGCTACAAGGATTATTATTATTCATAACCCTGACAAACTGTAATAATAAACAAGCGCTACCAGGATGTTATCGGTTGTCATGCCGGCCGATTGGCTACGTCGCCACTCTCCGTATCCTGTTGCTTTACCTGGAATTTCACCATTCATTCAGCCGATTCGCCGAGTTTTTAAACGATCTCCACGACCACCGGTCGAAACAAAGGATAAGACCGTTTTGTTTTGTGGGAAAAGATCGATGGCATACTGGAACTTCGATATATCGACACCAGTCTGATAGCCAGGTGGGTGTCCGACGAGCCAGCCCACGAGAAAGTGGGTCAGCTCACTGGGGAACAAAGCTGCAGACCAGGACGGCTAGACAAGTGCCCGCCTCATTTCATAAATACATAATCCATCTTTTATCTTCGCTTATTACACCACGAGTTAATGTTTAGGAAAAAAAAAACTCCTTTGGAATACTAAATACTTCCAATAAGATATTCAATGTTGTTCTCCGATAATTAACGCGACCGGGGATTTCCAATGTGGTCGGGGGGCTTCAAAAGATCCCTCTGCACCGCAGTCGACATCGTGAAAGACGGGGAGAACGGTCGAGTCCGGTTCCCCGGAATTCGAGAGACGAACACGAACGCGCCCCCTGTAGTCGCCTAGAATGTTATTCCTTCTGTTTTCTTTTTTGTTGCCAGAAATAGAGAAATCTCTTCGCTTTGTGGCCCCTAGAATTCATCTTGGTACGAAGTACAAGAAGCTCCGTACGAAAGCGAGACTGGGGCGTACGTATCATCAGCGATGGAGCAAACGATGAATCCGACTCCCGGACGAGTCGGGAACACGGCAGCCTGTCTGCCTCATGTCTGTGGCTCTGCCAGCCAGCGATCAGTTCAGGCTGGGAGGGCTGACAAAGCTCATCGACCCTTGAAAAAAGGTTAGGCGGCCCTTGATTTTAATTGTATAACATAATATTCTTTTTTATTTCATATATATTCCTTTTTCCTTCTTATATATCGATATTTTAGGCTTTTAAAATTCTTTTTTTACATACAAGTGCATTGGCATATGCACACAGATGTATCCATGGAAACATAATTATAGCCAAGTAAGCAAAGAGACGAGCAATCGATATTTTCTAAATGAATTCTATTCCCTGCTGTGGCGTAACCGATCGGCTTGGTTACAGAGACCGGCAGCACCAGAGAGCAGACAGAAACTCGCGATGGGTAAACGGAAGCAGATGGCATCATCGTCGTCCGTGGACCCAGGAGATTCACTCACTCACTCATCATCGAGAGAGAGAGTTCAAGAAATGACCACAATTCTAAGGATGATAGGGTCTACCCTTCCCGCCCGAACAGCAGCTGCTGGGAGAGATGGTTTCCGACACCTCAAAGGTAAACACGTAGGTAAAATCGACCTACGCCTGGCTTTATTACATGTAGACGGGGAATTCAACACGGAGACAGAAGAAATAACTGATCACTTTGCTAAAACATTCCTCCTAATCCGTAGAGCAACTTCGTCGTAGACTTATAACTATAATATTATGAGCGAAATAAATAGCAATTAAAACCCCCTTTTTTTTGTGAAATGCTTATATTGTGTATATTTTGTTGAGGGCCTTCGGAATACAGTGCTCCCCTAGAATTCTGTCGTAGTCCCGATCATGGAGCATCTTAACCCTCATTAGAACCCTGCTACCCTTTTTTTAAAGGATTTCTTGCAGTACATTTACAGATTTAATATAAAGATCGATAAGTCATCACAACTACCTTTAACAGAACAGCGCTGTGTTAGTCAACACACTCTAACCTCTGTAAATAGGGTTTTATTAAAATAGGTTTAATTTCGACTCAAAAACAAGGGAGAAGCCGTATGTTGGTCAGACTTTCTATCATCACCTTCAGGTCGATCGTCTTCGTCCATAGCAACATCAGAAGAAGCTCCAAAATAGTACTCTGCCGAAATTTCCTCGACAGCCTTATCAGTGAGAAGCTGCTGCTTGCATCCCCATACATTTAGTGTCTACCCCGACTTTGAGACCTCAACAAAAGTAGTTTTCAGAGTATTTTTGACTGCATTTTGATTCCTGGAAGATCTCTCTTGTTGGGGGACCATGGTGAAAGTTCTAAATCGAGGTCCTTCCTGTCCATTCTTTGCAATTGATAACTAAGACTGCATTACATTAAGATAAATCTTATTTACTGTTGAATATTCTGGCATTGTCATTAGCTCACTTCCAATTGACAAGATAGCCAATGTTTTGAAGCTGCCCTTCATCGCTGAGCCCCCAAAATATAATTCTACTAACTTTAATCTGATAAAGGATGGCTCAGCATTGGCCACAGTGACTGGAAAAGTTAGATGTATTCGCAGGGTTATAACGATGTTTGGAAATACTTATTTCAAACGCACGAATTTATTACGAACCTTAATAATTTCATCGCTGACGCATCTGTACTTGTCGCACCTCTAAGGAAGTTTCCCAATTTTCTACAATACAGGGTGACTGCTAATCCAATGCTACTTTTGTTAAGTTTTCGTCAGAACTGTTTATCTCTGAAGTAGTTCAGGAATTTAACTCTGTCCATTACTGTTAGGAATAGGTCACATATCTGTCCGTCTGTCAGGAGATAAAATTAAGTCGTGCTGAAATGAATTATTGGAGCACCGGGAGCCACAAATTTCATCATATTGTCGTTTGTTTCTGCATAAACAGTATTAAAAGTTGCGTAATTTATTTAACAACTACTTCTCCCATCCTGTCAGTGCGGTGTCCAGTCTGGATCGTTCTATTTCCGTAACTTATAATTTCGCCGCATGTATTAACATTTCTGCAGTTTCCAAAGTTGCTTCTTTAGTTTGCCAGTGTCTGTTTATTTTATTTATGATATTCATCAAGCCATACCAAGAGATGAGGGGAAACAATAAAAAAAAAAAGTATCGATCTGCTGGTTTCGTGCAAGACCCACCCATTTCCGAAAACAGCAGCATCGTCAGTAGGAATCTAAACAAGTTCATCCGATGCGTTGCGCGTGGCGCCGAACTGAAATCTGAGAGATTTGACTGAGTCGGTGCTTCTTACCTCCCTTTGTCACCTGACCCGCGGCTGGTCGTAATATCGATGTCGCAAGACTTCGACGTTGTGAGCAATAAATTTGCTAATCCTTCACCTCAGTCGCTCTAAAATCCATATAAAAGACCAAACATGTCACATTTGTGTGTGTGTGTGTGTGTGTGTGTGAGAGAGAGTTCGTCGATTCTAACGCATCTCAAAAGTAAAGATGTTGCTCCGCCCTGCGATATGTCCATCTGCAATATTTTCCAATTCTCACCTGATTTCGGATATGATTTAGATAGAACTTTATTGCTGATAATTTGCGAGAAAAAAAAAAAATAATTCCGAGATCTACTCGGAAGACAGCTTTTCGCTGTTATAACATCCCGAAATATAGTGTCAGGGTATGATATGGTCCAGCTCGCCGAGTGATCCCACGACCAGGTCACCAGACTACCCGACGATGGCGGTGCTCTACCGCGACCCGTCCACTGTTGTAAAATTCGCCCTACAACGGATACGTGGTGCAAAGGTTTTGCAACTGCAGAGTGATGGCGGATGCGCTCTCCGGGCTGTAGCCGGCAGTAAGCCTAAGTTTGTGCGACGTCTGAAAGCTTCTTATCTCGTTTGATTTTGAATATAGCTTGTTTTCACAAAGGATGTGATGGAAGTTAATGCAAAAATCCTTGACCGAACCACAAAGGAGAACAGAGAATGAGAGGAATGTCACCTCCGCTGGTTCCTGATGAACCCAGTTCTTGCGTAACGGAGGCCGCGCTTTCGAGCCAACTCGGCATTTTCTCAGAAGACGTCTGTTTACCAGGAACGAGAAGGCGGACATCCCATTCTCACATTTTCCGCAGTCAGCATAAGAAAGAAATGCCGTTTAATCACCGAAATCAGAGAAAATTTAACGGATGAAGTGAAGCTAGGATGTTATATATTATTCTCTATTCTTACCAGCCAATCACATACCACACAGCTGCAACATTTTCTATGCCTTTGTTATTTAATGAATGCTTCGTAAGCATTTTTCCTTGAAATCAGATTTTTGTATGTGACGGGTTTATATATAAAAGAATTTGTCAGTCAAATATCAGGTGACCTCAAATTCTCTTGAAAAGGCCTCTGATCCCGGGTCTAATATTACTTATCCATCCGTATGCTTGTCTCATGAATGTATGGCCGACTTTTCAAGCCTGCTCTTCATCGTCCTACTCTGCATTTTATTCTTAAAAGCTCAACGGATGGGTGGTTATGCCAGATATCTTTCTATTAATGCCGGCGTAGTTGAAGGATACAGACTGAAATTTATAGTTTGTGGCCTTTTGTCTGTCAATGCGAAATACTTCCGTATTCTAAATAAATTTTCATTGACTGCGCATATTTGTGCTTTTCACCTAAATACAACCTGTAGGGATTCCCAGGAAAAAAAACGTCTTTCTCGTTAAAAACAACAACAGCAAGAAGCACAAAAGACTTTGTCCCACGCGATTGGTCGACTTTTTCTTGCACAACCGGATATAAACATTATATATAAGTAAGAAACAAGAGTGAAGATCGCGGACAGAATGTTATCGAAGGAAACCAACTAACGGAAGAGAAAGAGAAAGCGTGATGGATTCAGAGAGAGCCGTGGCCGTTGTGGGAATGTCGTGTCGGTTCCCCGGAGGTGAAGACCTAGAAGAATTCTGGGAGACACTTCTCGGAGGGAAGGACAAGGTGACAGAGGTTCCTCCAGAACGATGGGACACTGCATATTACTACTCTCCAGATAAAGAAATACCTGGGAAAACATACTCCAAGCACGGTGGATTTATCGACAGGTATGCAAAAGACATTAACGAGTCGATACTCTCTCTCTCCATCCTCTCTCTCTCCATCCTCTCTCTCTCTCTCACACACACACACAACACACACATTCACACAACATATCTGGAATATTCCTACATAAATGCTTAGGGTTTTCCGAAATCTAAAATCTGCTAAATCAAATAAGTTCTAAATTAATATTTCATCTTTAAATACAATTTATATCTACGCTGTTATTCCACCAGTAGATTTTTAGTTCGCCTTATTTTAAGAAAGAAAATATAATGTTTGAATAATCAAATATTTAAGTAAAATTTTGTATTCCACAAGATTGCTTTTAGGTTATATTAAATATTCTGCAAAAATTCTTGTGTTACATTATTATGCCTAAAGATTGCAATTCAGTTTAGCTTTAATAAACCTTACACTATATTTGCTCTCATGGAAGACCCGTAGACTGATCTCAATCATTGGTTGCTTAGCGAAGTTTGGTTCTAGAAAATTCGGAAGATAAAAATTTCTTTTGTTGCTACCACTTTTTGCATACTTATTCGCGTAAAAATTCATCAACGCATTTCTGCTTTTTGAAGTAAAACAAATACAGATAATACAATACAGTCGACCCCCCCCCGCGTAACCGCGGTTCGGCATTCGCGGCCCCGGTTATTCGCGGAATTTCCCTTAGAACGTAACTAATAATTGTTCGTGGAAACCCCCGCATATTCGCGGAATCGCAAATATCTTCCGCGATTTTTTATGGCTTTTTTCGTGGCAATATATATTTTTTCACGCTTTTAAATGCTAAATTATTAATAACAATATAATTTACTAATTTTGTAATATAAATACTAACGTAAATTCAGCAAAATATGAATATAAAATAAACGCTATTGGCTGGAGGTTTGAAAGTAGCCAATCAGAGAGCGGTATTCATTTCTCCTTGCTGCTGATTGGCTGCTGCCCACGAGGCGCTGTCTCAGGCAGATGCAGCCCCGCATCATCCCAGTTTACCGCGTGTAGCTATCTCGAGTGTATTTTTTATTAAATTATTATTATATATTTACTTATATATTTTTAAATTATATTTTACGTTATATTTTGACGTTTATAGGCATTTTTATGGACCACGTCCAATATTCGCGGTTTTTCACTCTTCGCGTGAGCTCAAGGGACGTAACCCCCGCGAATACCAGGGGGGGACAACTGTACTTAGTTTTCGCTCCGTAGGAAACATGATGACGCTTCCAATGCAAAATGTCTTCATCCGAGTAAAAGCTGTAAGTTATTTTACTTTTCGTAGGTATGGAAACACGTTGTCAGCTTCTATTTCTTTTTGTGATTATCTTTAAAGGCTTAACACAGGAAGCCATTCATATTTAAGTCGGCACTGTTCTCACCGGAACTGCCGCCATTGACGACGGCAATCGGATAGATATTTTATTAAATAATCCATTCGTTTAATTTTGAGTAAAAGATGATAAAACCAGTCTTTACTTCGATATCAGATGTGAGGACAGGGGTATAACTTCCTTAAATAACGACGAGAAGGTACGCATTAAGGGACCACTCGACCTTAATAGCACCTGTTTCCGGTTTTGGGAGTGGGGACACACCGGTTCCAGATCGTTTCTTTTCAGAACGTATCGAATAGATGAAGATGGGCTCTCGGTAAACGGCACATTTTATTTACTTCCAAAAGCGACGCGGAGAAACTGCCGGATTCTACCGGGTTGGGACTGACCGACGTCGCCGGTCCGGCCGGTCTGCGAAGGGTGTATGGAATGGGCGCGAGACGCCGCCCGGAAGGAGGCGGGGGGGAAATGTGGGGTGGGCTGTGTGAGAATCCAGCGGGCCGACTGGAGTCGCCGGCTTAGTTCTACGTCCATCAGCACCAACTCGGCAGAGTTCTACCCGTAAAATTAAAACTGGTTAATAAATTAGCGTTCTTTTCTGGTGATCGTCTGTCTCTCGCGCGAGTGTGGCGTCTGCTTCCTTCCGTGAGCCGGGCAGACGATCCTCCCAAACCATTACGTAGAGGGGGGTGGGTGGTGGGTTGGTGGGTACATCCCTGGTGATCGTCTGCCTCTCGCGCGAGTGTGACGTCTGCTTCCTTCCGTGAGCCGGGCAGACGATCCTCCCAAACCATTACGTAGAGGGGTGGTGGGGGTTGGTGGGTACATCCCTGGTGATCGTCTGCCTCTCGCGCGAGTGTGACGTCTGCTTCCTTCCGTGAGCCGGGCGGACGATCCTCCCAAACCATTACGTAGAGGGGTGGTGGTGGTTGGTGGGTACATCCCTGGTGATCGTCTGCCTCTCGCGCGAGTGTGACGTCTGCTTCCTTCCGTGAGCCGGGCGGACGATCCTCCCAAACCATTACGTAGAGGGGTGGTGGGGGTTGGTGGGTACATCCCGACTCGCTATCAGTTCGGTCCCCGGCAGAAACCCGTTGTGTGTGTACATCGTGCTGCTGTCTCTGCAGATTCGACGAATTCGACAGCAGATTTTTCGACATCAGCGAGAAGGAAGCCTCGAGGATGGACCCGCAGCAGCGTCTCCTGCTCGAATGCACGTTCCGAGCCCTGGAAAATGGCGGCTTCCCATTGGATGTGATGAGCGGATCGGACACGGGAGTTTATATCGGTAATAGGCAGACGGATGCTGCAGGCGTCTGGGTTTTGATTTTGGTTATTATAAGCAGCTGTACTCTAGTGAAGGAACGAATGCTCGCGCTCAGGACACACACACACACACACACACACACCTGAAGAACCTATACAATAAACTAAGACCCCGTAGCCGGCCTAGTAACAGAAGATGAGAGAAAAGCGCTAAACAGCGATAAAGGCCCCACCCCGGGGGTGGGGGAGTGACAGCTGTACAGCCGAGTTCCATAAACGGTTCGCAACACCTGCCATTTGGCGACCAGGCGGCCGTGGCTAATAGCGCGGTCGGGACGGGGCCACCGTCACCCCCCCCTTTTCAAGAAGGGAGACGGGTAATGCCCGCACGGCTGGGGAGCAGCTATTTTACCTCTAAACGTAGATTATAAAATCGCAGCTAAGGTGATAGCTAACCGGCCAGCCAAAGTTGTGCCTATAATCATTAGTGAGGATCCAGCCTGCTCAGTTCGAGGCCGGACCATTACGGATTCCCTCCAAATGGCCAGAGAAATCCTGCACAAAGTAGACACGGAGCGCTCCCCAGCCCTCATGGCGGCCGTCGACCAGATGAAATCTGTCGATAGGGTAAAGTGAAAGCTTTCTGTTCAAAATACTTAAAGAGTTCGGATTCGTGTGGGTGGGGTCGTGGTACCCGGATAAACTAAACTAAAACTGAAGGGGCCTACGCAGAAAATCAAGAATCCACCAAAAACTTGGCAGAAACTCAAACAAATTGCATAAAAAATATAGAGATATGGAGCAAGACCCAAATAACCCTGCTAGGGACTCGATTTAAACTAGATTAGGGGTATCACACCCCGACTTATACCCTCCCCTTACTTTCGGCTACGCCCCCCCTCCAACCCGTGTCGAGCGATTGGAGGCTATGGGAAGCCTATCTCAATACAGTATTCGCTCACTAAGCCCCATGGAACAACTCTCAAAGCTGTCGATTAGACAGTCATACTTCTGACAGCCACTGGAAAGTTGTTCACTTGGTGCTCGCCAGGCGCGAGAACAAGCACAAATGCAGACTGATTAATGTACCGAGATGTCTCATTTGCGAGAGACTGGACGACACAGTCATCCACAGCGTCTCTACCTGTCCGCAGCATAAAGAATATCTGATCCAACAGCACAGGCGCGTTTTCTGCTCTCCCCCAACAATAGAAAGGACCGACTTTCGAACTTTCTGGCCCTCACGGCCCAGCAGATCGCTTGGAGTAGCCAGAGAGCTTTAGAAGATGGGAAAACCTCTCCAACAGAAACCATATACCCAAGATACGTAGGAAGCTTCTTACACAAACAATATGTGGCCACGAGCATCACTGCGCTTGTCAGACATGATATCTCGAACACTTGGTTAACCAACCGAACTTTTTTGGCCACTTGGATGGCACCAAACCAACTCTGCACACTTACCTGTGCTCTGAATGCACACGTCCTGGCTTGGGACGGTTCCCTGAGTCGAAGACCATTCCCTTTTCTGTCTTTCCCTTTCAGCGGAGCGAAGAACAAAGTTGGCCTACCAAATAAAAGCTTATAATAGCAACGTAATGACACCAGGTTATTTTACGGTCGAAGGGGGGAAAACTATATTTAACCAATAACTCTTTCTGTGAAACCATAATGTTCATGATAAAGCATCTTTCTTGTGCTCATCCATGATGCTGTCCAGAAACTCTCAGGCTGCACAGTAGTACAGTACTGGCAGTCTGTGTCACCAGTTTCTGTAATAAGGGGAGAAGTGAGACAGATGGTTAGACGAGTTAATTGGGACGAGGTAAACCTATAAACGAACTGTAATCGTTCAATGGCTAAAAATATGACGTTGATTATAATTCATTCACACGTTTAATTAAGGATGACTGCTACTTTATAAAATTATCTTCTAATACCTAGCCTTGGTGTACCCTTCCCAAACTGCCCCCAACTTAAAGTTTGTATTTATTTCCTCTTTATTGTAAACACCGTGCATTGTAAAATCAAAGATTAGTTGCTTAGAAAATCTCATGTTTGACAGGATTAATCTGTGACATATACAGCAAATTTTAGTTTTCGTTGACAAATCTAACTCTGTTATTGGGTTGGATTATTTGTTTTAGGGTCGATGAACTCTGATTTTTCTGAAGTACTCGGAAATTCCTTGGAGTCCACTGACAATTACTTCGCTACCGGAACGGCATCTAGCATGCTATCCAACAAGGTGTCCTACGTCTTCAACCTGCTCGGTCCATCCTTGACCCTGGACAGCGCTTGCTCTTCTTCCGTCATGGCCATCCACCTGGGTGCTGCATCAATCTTGGCAGGTAAGAAACGGGAATATTGTGTTGTTTATCTAAATGCCTAAATGAGCAAGTTATGTTTTGGTGTATGTTTTCTCCTCCGAAGTCTTTCTAATTGATGAACTTCACTCGGTGGGTAAGATTTTGTGTCCAATGTCATAGCTTTACGATAACAGATATATTTGAATGGTAGCAAAACAAAAGAACCAAAAGGAAGAATATACAAACAAGACCAAAAAAAAAAACAAACAGTTAAAGCTGTCAGATTTTTCATACAAAAGAGAAACAAAAGAAAACAGCTCAATGAGTGAACATGGTAAAACCTACAGTCATGAAGTACAGTTGTACTTGGTTAGTTAACTGATCAACTGTACAGTAAGAGAGAAACAAGTTTGTCTGATATTTTAGCCACAAAACAGGAATATATTTCCTTTCTTCGAGGAATGCATTTATACACGTACTTCTGATCTTAATAAATTATGTTATTAAATAAACCTCATCAACCCGTGAAGTATAAATGTAAACAGAATATTTCTTAAGCTTGATGAAGCTGAACTACAAACATATCTTCGAAGTTTTTCAGTAAAAGTTGTTTGTATTTAAAGGTGACTGCGGGATGGCTGTCTGTGGCGGTGTCAGCGTCATTCTGTCCCCCTCGGTTTATGTGTGGCTGAGTAAAGCCAAGATGGTGTCGCCCGTGGGCAAGTGCCACAGTTTTTCTGCCAACGCCGACGGCTACACACGGGGAGAGGGATGCGGTGTGGTGATTCTCAAAGGACTGAAAGAGGTGAATTTTATCAATTCAGGTCAAACGTTTCGAATTGCTCCGCCCTTATTCATAGTGTCGACTGACTAATGTAGTACCACTATGGTTTATGCAAAAGTATTTTGTAAATAAAGTACATTTTACAAAGGTTTTCTTCTTTCGAATAGAAAGCAAAGCAACAAGGTAAATTTACCTGGAATTGGCTGTGTTGAGAAAATCTGTACGAAGAATAATCTACGACAGTTTTCCTTGTCGTGTTTAAACACAAATACAGTAATGATTCTTGCGTTTTCGAAGAATTCTAAAGGAACATTTTCTTCAAATCGTAATTAGAGCCTCACATCATTTCCGTTGTGATTTCTGGTAACTGCATCAACCAGAAGATAGTCTACTGAAACTACAACTTGAGTGGGAAACAAAGTGAAAAGATATATTTACGACAACATTTTTCTGGAAAGTGCGTTAATCAAAGCAATTGTTTTATTACTGTTATTCCACCTGATGGCGAATAAAAATGTATGCCTTTATTTCGTCTAACTTGGAAAGTGATTATCCTATTCACTGTAAACTCACTTAATGGTTACAATATAAATAACGTTAATTCCACCATTATTTCAGAGTATAAAATCTCCAGTTGTTTCTTTGTCATCAAGAGATCATAAGATTTCTCTCTTTTTATAATATTCGAAGTTATCCTTTTAGTTCCGTAAACGTAACTATGATAGCCGAAGACTTTTAAGTTTATCATCTCTCTCTGCTTTGATGTATGAGTTATAGATTAAAAATGAAATAAAAATGCATATATTTACATATATAGCTTAATTATTTGTAAATTACTTTAAAATATTGATTTCAGATAGAAATAAGTAACTTTAAGAAAAGACAACTCTTCACCAACAATAATGGTTTATTTTTCAAAATCAAAATGATCCAAAAATGGCTTTTTAATTATGGCCTAGAAAGAAAAAAAAATGCCAATAAATAACCAAAATATTTATATAAATTTGTTTGTGTGGTAAACTTCAAACAGATTTGTTGTAAGTCGTGTATTTTTATGCACATATTAACAGTTTTATGCTAAATATAGATGTAACTAAGGCTGTATTAAATTGATTATATTTGACATAAAATAGTTTAGTATCTGAACTAAAACCCTATGATAGAAATATGTGGAGAGCGGAGAATACAAACACTAATATAAAAAGGGACTAACTTTAAAATGTCCAAGGAATTGACAAACATTAAATAAGATTTGCAACATTTTCAGGCCATAAAAGACGGCGATTACATCTGGGGAATAATTGGAACGGCCTCAAACCAAGATGGACAAACTGTGACGCCCATTACTTCCCCATCATCTGCCCAGCAAATGGCTCTCCTACGCAATGTATACCGGAAGTATAACGTCAACGTCAAAGATATTCAGTACGTGGAAGCTCATGGTAAGTTTATGTCTGAAGATATTAATTCTTTGATTAATTTACATGGGTGCGTGGACGTTTTGTTTATTCCTCTCTCACTGCTAATCTTCCAGGAACAGGGACGCCAGCAGGAGATCCGGTGGAACTAAACTCTCTAGGAAAGGTGATTTCTTCTGACCGAAATCCAAGCGATCCCCTGGTGGTTGGATCAGTGAAGTCTAACATTGGACATCTGGAATCAGCGGCTGGCGTGGCCAGTCTCGTGAAAGTCTTGTTGATGATGAAGAACGCCAAGATCGTCCCATCCCTACATTCGCAGCCACCGAATGACAAGATTTTGTTTAAAGACTACAATCTGCTCGTCCCCACCCAGCTCCTCGACTGGCCGGTGCTCCCTCACCCTCATGGCTACCGACTCGCGTGTATAAACAGTTTTGGATTCGGCGGAACGAACACGCATATTGTGGTTCGAGATTATTCTCCTCAAGCATTCTCCCCAACCGTGCAGAAAATGTCCAGGAATATTATCCCCATATCAGCGAAAACGGAGGAGGCACTGTTGCAATCCTTGGAGTTTTTTACTTCAAACCTGAAGCAGGCCGGAGATTCTTTAGATTTGACCCGACTGGTCTACACCAGCACCGTGCGTCGGACGCACTTCCGTCACCGACTCGCGCTTTCCGGAAATGACGTCTCCACTATTTTGAGACAAGCAGAACTAAAAAAAGAGACTTATCAGCGCAATAATTACAAAGAAAGGAATATTATTTTCATCTCTAATGGAATGGGGTCTCACTGGCAAGGGATGGGCACAGATCTTATGAGTAGAGAACCCACGTTTAAAACGAAAATGGAGGAAATAGACCAGGAATTTAAGCAAGAGGCAAAGTGGTCAATCATTGATGCCCTTTTTTCTAACGCGGATCTAACGTGTCCGGAGGTTGGACAGGCAGCCATTTTCGCGATACAGGTATCACTAGCGTATTTGCTAGAATCCTGGGGAATTCAACCATCCCTTGTCATCGGTCATTCGATGGGGGAAGTTTCTGCAGCCTGCATCTCGGGAATGATATCTTTGCGAGACGGCGTGTCTCTGATCCACAAGAGAGGCTATTGGTCGTCAAGGGCAAAAGGTGGCAGCATGATGGCGGTGGGGAACACCAGCAAGCAACAGGTAGAAGAAGTTTGTAGTCGGAGTGGCGGGAAAGTGGGCCTAGCTGCAGTTAACTCAGCAAAGTCGTTCACTTTATCTGGAGACAGAGTCGCCATTGATGAGCTGTACAAAGCTTTTAAAATGGAAAGGTCGTCTTCAGGAATCGGAAAAGACCGAATATTGGTTAGAAAACTACATATACAGACAGCTTTCCACAGCCAACACATGGACAGCATTTTGTTAGACTTCTCTAACTCACTAAATGATTTCCAATCTCATCCTGAAAAATGTAAAATGATTTCCACGGTAACAGGAGGAGAAGTAACAGCTGCTGATGTCAGAAGCCCCGATTACTGGAGTCGAAGTGTCCGGCAGCCCGTGTTGTTTGAAAAAGCCCTTTCATCCGCCGTGGATGCGGAAAGAATGAACATTGTAGTTGAGCTGGGCCCTACTCCGGTACTGCAAAAGTACATTGTGGATATTTGTGAGGATGTTCCAGAGAAGGCTGTTCTGGGAACCATGACACCGCATCAGAAAGAAGATCTACTCACCCGGCTGCTACAAGAATGCTATCAAGCGGGTATAGATGTAAAATGGAACGCAGTCTACAATACCAATCGGTTTCCACCAGTGTCTTTGCCTAGGTATCAACTTCAGTCCAAAAAAATTTGGTTTGAGCCGCTGGTTTCAAAAAAACTCAGACAAGGTGATCAGACGCACCATCAGCAGAGACATCCATTCATAGTACAGGAAGACGACGAACAGAGAAACAAGTTTGAAGTGCAGTTAAACTCAGAAAAAACTTCCTTTGTGTATGATCACATGTTTTCCGAAAAAGTTCTTCTTCCAGGTGCCACACACATTGAAGCTGCGCTGACAGCTTGTTCTACTGTTTGTGACCTTCACGAAAGAAACGAGCAAATGGTTGTCCAGACCGAGTTTATGCGAACCCTTTATCTCTCGGGCACAACTACGAGCGCCGAACTCAGGGTTACAGTTAATGTAATTGACAAGCGGTACCTCTTTACGATATCTGACGACGATTTCGTACTGGCCAAGGGTTATGGTTCCGTCTCTGATTATGTGTCACCCGACAAAATCAGTTACGCCACCATAATGGAAAAGTGCGACAGTCATCTTTGTAAAGATGAGTTCTACAGCATCTTCTTGAAAAAAAAGAGGCTGTTTTACAAAAACTCTCTCAAATGTATCCAGCACGTAGACTTCAACGAGAGACAGGGCGTAGGTACAGTCCACATGTCTGACTTTGACAGCGTCTCTTACCACAACTGTAAATTCCATCCGGCCTGTCTGGACCAGCTGCTGCAAATGACTCTGATCTTTATCAAAGATAGAGATGACATCGTCTTTCCGGTATTCGTGGAGTCAACGGAAGTCTTCAGAAAGCCTCTTCAGAAAATGAAAGCTTATATCGAGCTTGTCGACCGTTATGAAAACGGTTTCCAATGCCGAGGCGCACTGACTGACCTGAAAGGAACACCTCTGGTAGTTTGTCGTGGAATAATCAATGTTACGCCTTACGAAACATCCACAGAATTGATATCTAGGAAGTTCGCTTATCAGACAACATGGCGGGGAGCCGAGTGCCCTTTAAACTTGCGGCCTGAAACAAATCCCTTTTTTGTGGCTTATATTGGCACATTACCGGATTCATTGTCACGTGCCTTGCCTAGTGGTTCCTCGTGTGTTGCAGTGAACGTACATCTAGAACCAAAAATCTCCGAGTTTACCTCGCGAAAGCTCCCATTAAACATTATGTTTGTTGTCGAATGCTGTCAGTCAGAAATTTCACTAAAACAAAGCGAAGGTCTACACCACTTTCTGATAACACGCTGCGATTTCCTGAGAAATGTACTCAAGGTGATGGCGTCCAATGCAGCTTCCATACCAAGAATCCATGTAGTTACTATTGACAAGGATTTGGATATAGGGTTCGAAGAGAATCTTGCTGCTAATACTATCTGGGGAATGGTTAAAACCTTGAAGAAAGAGATCAAAGACAACAGAATCAACTTGATTCATGTGCCGGAGTTTGGAGTAGAATCATTTCGGACAATGTTTAATGTTCTACAAAATTCCGAATGGGCGGGAGCCATCGTCGTGCGAGGGAACAGAGTATTTTTGAATGAGGTAAAACCTCGCGGTAGTTCCTTGTCAGAACTGCAGAGCAGAGAGTGTATCGCCGACGAAGACTGTTGCTACAGAACAGTGAACTCCCCTGAAGGAATGTATAACTGCCCTGCACTCAGTCCACCTGAGTCGGCAAAGGAACACATCGTTGTGAAAGTCCTTAGAAGTTTGACACTGAGGTATGAAGAACAAAGTTTCGACAATGGAGATCACCCTTTCTACGGAAAGTACAGAGAAAGGCCAGTGATTGGAGCGGATTTTTACGGGGTTGTCACGCGCGACCCCCTTGGACAGTACATATGTGGACAAAACGTAATGGTTTGCTGTCTGCACGAAATTGGATCTGAGATAAGCGTGCCCAGGGAATGCGTGACTTGTATGCCACAAATCCAGTCGGATTTCTTTCTGTCGCTTTACATTATCGCATTGGTAATATTAAAAGATGAAGTAGAAATTAAACAGAAAGAACAATTTTCCGTTGATAGAGATTCTCTGCCTCAGAATATAGTTGGAGCACTTGCTTTTATAGGACGCCATCTGGGGGCCACATTTGTGGAATATAAGGATCTTGGTAGCTGCAGTAAAGACATTAGGGTTCTCGTGACAGGCCCCCTGTCTGGTTCGAAAGTACAGTTGGACGGAGTGAAGGAATGGGTTATGGTTGGAATTAATACAAGTCAAGTAACTGCAAGCTCGTACTTGCATAACTCTTTGACGACCAGACATGTCGTTTCTGTGCCGAGTTGTTTGCAGTTCGTAAACATTCGCAGATTTTTGCCTTACATAGTCAAGATAGTCGGCGAAAGCAGAATTCTTCCCTTTGTGCAGGCGTCGGCCGAACATGAAAATCGGGATACAATTCCACAATTTTACGATGATGTTAAACCCGAAAGTTTTCCACTGAAACTGAGGAGGCATGAGTTGTTTTACAGAAACGGCGTGTACATCATCACTGGCGGAAACAGAGGTCTGGGATGGGAAATAGCCAAATACATGGTGACGGCCAAGGCCGGTGCCGTGGTCACGGTGTCCAGATCAGATGTCAGTAAAGAACAGAGCAGAGAGATTAAGAAGATCTGCGATGTCAGCGGGTCCGCTTACTTGCACGTGTTGGCTGATGTCTGCCAAATCGAAGATGTCAGGAAAGCCCTGCAAGTCATCAAGGCAGAATTTCCAGAAAAACAGTTAAAAGGGATCTTTTATGGGGCAGCGGTGCTAGCGGATGGATTGTCTTCTACCATGTCTCTGGAAACGTTTGCGAAAGCAACGAAACCCAAAATCGAGGGAGCCTGGAATTTTCATCAGCTCACTTCGACCACAAAGTTGCAGTATTTTGTGTTATTTTCTTCCTTGGTCAGTGTTACTGGCAACGCCGGACAGACTAACTATGCAGCCGGAAACGCGTTCTTAGATGCGCTTGCGCACTTCAGGCGACGGTCAGGACTTCCAGGTCAGTCGATAAATTTTGGAGCCTTAGATGTCGGAATGCTAAGCAACAACACAGTCGCCCAACGTCACCTCTCCGCTGAAGGACTACAGCTGATGTCACGTGACGAAATCTTCCGATCCTTTGAATATGCACTTCTGGCCAATGACCGCCAAGTTATTCTGGCCAAAATACACTGGCCGCAGTTCCTTCAGCACCAACTGGTCAGTAGTTATAAGAATATGATAGACTTCAAGGAGCTGCTGCTGACGTTTCAGCTGAAAATTAAACCTGGTCCAGAAACCGGAACGAGGCGACCCACAGCGACCAGTCTGTCAGCCCGAGAAAGAGTCATGCTAGTTTTATCGGAAACTTTGGTCTACGACAAAAACGACATTGTTTCGGACGGCACGACCCTCCTTCAGTTAGGGATCGATTCTGTCTCCGTCACATCCGTGCGAAATCAGTTAAAGAACGATGCTGCCTTGGATCTTCCATTTGATTTCCTGCTAAGCGATGATGCCACAATATCCGCTCTTGTTTCGAAAATGGAATCGTGTGGGGAGACGGATTCTGTGAACACCAGTTCCACAAAAGTCAAACACCAACAACAGGTGATGGACGATATCAAACAGAGACTGTGGACTCCCAGTCAGATTTTCCGACTGAAATATTACACATCGGGTGGCTCTTCTGCGTTAAATATGACCACCATTTTTTGCCAGAACGAGGAAATCATCAGGTTTGAGAAATTCAAAGAAAGTATGGGAAAAATCGTTGATATGAAAGAAGCTTTGCGCACGATTATTGTGTACGATGAGGGAACACTCCGCCCTGAGGTCGTTCATGATAAGTCCCTGCAAATGTTGTATTCCGAACATGTAAACGAAGAGGAGGCCAGGACGAGCGTTAGTTTATCTCTTGCGAAAGAGTTCGATCTTCTAAAGGAACTTCCTATCCGCGTTCATTACGCTAAGGCCGGCGACAAGGTGATAGTGGGAATGTCCTTTTCTCACTTGATATTTGATTACAGGTCGCTGTACCTGATACTAAGGGACCTAACTTCTTCAGCGACTAACCAACAGACGGCGGTGCAGTCGCCGCCTCTGTCCCAGTTCACGCGTCAGTACTGGCAGACTTACGAGGCCAAGAAGAGTCAGATGGAGGAATTTTGGCTGGGTGTCCTGCCGGAAGAGCCGCCGAACGCGTCGTTCAGCGACCGGAAGCCGGACCGGTCAGAACGAGACTACCGGCACCGGCAGCACCGCCAAACGGTGTCGGGCGACTCGTACAACCTGATCGTGGCCTTCGTTAGGCGGGCGGGCATGACTTTGTTCCAGTATCTTTGCGCCGCCCACTTTCTCCTGCAGACCTTCCTGACCGGGGAGACGGAGACTGCTCTGATTTCGGAGATCGATCTAAGGCACTTGGTTCCAGGGTTCGGCGAAACAGTCGGCGACCTTTGCCAGATTGTTCTGCTGCCGGGCAGCTCGTCCAACCGCGGGGCCGGGGTCGGGGGGTTCCTGGAGAACACGAAGAAAATGGTCAGATCCTGCGTGCAGAACGCCCTGTTTCCGGACACGGTCGGGGCTGTTTACAAGTCGGAGGAAGAGCAGGCGTCGCCCGTGGGCAAACACCTGCTGAACCTCAACGGGAACATGATGTCCGAGCCGTACGGCTGTGCTTTGTGGGTGAAGGAAGGGTACGCGGGTGGCTACTTTGAGACGTGTGTCTATGTCGAGGACAATTCTGCCGAGGAGAATCTGAAGTTGACCCTGTGCGGAAACCAAAGTCTGATGAGCGATCGGAGGTGCGAAGAGGTTCTGGCGAAATACGTGCAACTTCTGTACCTGTTGCCAAGAGCAGCCAGCAAGACTGTAGGAGAGTTGGCCGACTCCCTACAAGAGACACGTCTGGGTGCCACCAATTTTCCATCAACCCCAGTCCCGCCCGTCAATGATTATGTCTTTCAGGGTGAAGGAAGGGTGGAAGATCCATAGTAAGCTCTGTATAGACAACCCTCATAGCCATTTTTTAAAAACATTAGCGGCCCTTCCACTGTTGTGATTGATTCTGTTCACTTAGATAGAGGTCGGTTTCACTCTTCTGACACGTAACTGGTACTTTTAACGACATTGCAGAAATCATATCCTGGAATCTACCTCTACTAATACATATCCATGCTGTGAATTTATCCTTTCTGAAAGCCAAGAGACATTTAATTCCAGTTTTACTCTTAAAAACGTATCAATAGTATTAATCCTCTTCCTCATCAGTCACAACTTTGTGAAGCTGTGATTGCAAAATCAGAGCAATTTTCATTTTCTACTGGAAGACAGTTATTAGAAACAGCTCTGAGATGTTGCTTGGATGCAGAAGAATTTGCAAAATAACTCTTCCATCACAGAAAAATGTACTAAACATTGGTTTCTGCACTCACACAATACATTTTAAAATGTTGGTACAACATTCCTATAAGACACTTCATAATATAAAAGACTGAAACTAATGCAATTGAATATATTTTTAAAAATTTAATGCATGATTTTTTTTTCTTCATTGTAAATGAATCATTTGTTGAGGCAATGAAGAATTTCTGGTGATTCTAACAGTGCATGTGGTTGTTTTTGTATGTTGAACTGTGGCGTGATATCTCATGTAGGAAGTCTCAGTTTCTGAATATCGAACTACAGTACTTTCAAAACATCTGCAATTTGGCTTATATAAAGCTGAGAATTTAATGAGTGTTCTGGAAAAATTACTTCCTGGAAAGTTACATGCACCCTGGTAAACACATTAACTACAAGAGCATTAAAGATACTATATCCTGGATTTAATATTTCAAAATGTATGTATGGTCTAGAAAATGTACTTGTAGACTGTTAACAAATTATTTTAGACTTCCTTTTATGACACTACTTAGAATAGAGCAAATATTAAAAGTTTTTAAAAATCTTTAATAAGACTTAAATAAAAACTTTGCACTTTTGAAAACCTTAAGGGGCAGATATATTGGAGTTCCGCATAGATTTACTAGAATGTTTCAAGCCCTCAAGCATTTTGAATAAACTCAATGATTAAAAATATTAAATCTATCAAGTATGAATTTAGATGCTTAAGATGACCTAATAAAGTTTTTCAAAATAATTAGGGGTTGTGAGAATATAAGCAGTAACAAATTTTTTGATTCTACATTAGTTAGATATCAAAAATTTTTGTAACAGAATTGTTAATAAATGGAATAAATTACTAAGAAAAATGTAGCATTTAATGATGATATTATTAATCAGTTTAAGAATAATGTTGATGCGCATTTCTCTTTTCTGGAAACATTTATGTAAAACAATGGCTTCCTGGCTCCATTTTAGCTGCTAAAATAAACCAGGCCAGATAACCTAGTCCCATATTTTTCTGCTGCTCTTATATTTTTTGTAGGTTTTTATATATATATATGAAACCATAAATCTTTACCTAATGATCAAGCTTTTTAAGGGAATTTTCAGGAATACACTATACAAAATGTTGATTACAGAAAAGAGAAAGAAATGAACAGAAGATAGAGATATAGCTACATAACACACGGAGACATTGCTAACTGAAACCTTGTATTGTCATCCTCAAAGAAAAGCTATTGTAAGAGAAATCATTCTGCTTCTAACAAAGAACCGTCTCTCACTTCCAGAACACTGAGTGAGATGATCAACTAGAAATCTGTAGTGCAAGAGAAATAAAATACTTATTGGATAAACATAGCCAATATAGATATTATATCTATTATTATATATTTTTAGCTGTTGAAAGTTTTAAAACAATTCTGAACAACAAAATAAATTGGGTTAAAATATTATGTATAAAGAGACCAAAGTTCCAATAACTGCATTTAAATCTCCACTGGTAGTGTAATGTATTAGATGAAAAAAGATAGCATGTTTACAAAACTATGGTCTGAGTCTCTTTCCTGGCCCAGTTGCTTATTCTTCTAGTGATCAACATCAATGAAGACAGATGTTACATAACAATGTAGGATAAGAATCCTCATGTTTTATAGTATTTTGGCCAAAGTAGGCTAAAATTCATTTACACCATTAAAACAAAATCCATTATACAGACAGATACCCTCAGACCAGAGGCGTAGCGAGGGGCGCAAAACTTCCTCTGGCCTATAAATTATAATGCCAATTAATAACTGCCCACCTCTGCCCGTGAAAGGTCTTTCAGCGAGCTGAAATCAATTATGACATACCTGAGAACTTCAGTGACTCAAGAACGACTGAGCGACTTGGCAATATTAAGTATTGAAAAAGACGTAGTCAATACCGAAAATTTTGATAGTTTAATTGATTCATCTGCAGCAGCAAAAGCACAAAAGGTTCATATATAATGTAACAATGGATACCTGGATGCTACCTGTACAAGATCTAGTCATGTAAACTGATAGAATTTATTTGTAAACATAAGTAGTATTTCATCGGTCTGTTTCGTAATACACGTACACCACAAGGGACTGCGTTCTGCATGGTTGAGCGATTACTCCGGCTGTGTGACTTTGAACGATGCTGGATGAAATAAATATCAAAATGGGTTTACAATTTAACAGATTATGTAAGTAAACCTAGTAGGAGACACCTCATTAGTTCAAACCTAGGAGACACCTCATTAGTTCAAACCTAGTAGGCGACACCTCATTAGTTCCAGGTTTACAGTTGTGATATTGTGAGATGCTATATTGTGGCTTTAAATCAGCTCTTTATAAGGCGGTGATTGATTCTTTGTGATTGTCATTAAGTGGGTAACGAGTCACAAACAGATAATCAAAACATTTGAGAGGTGGGGGCGCCAAAAGGGTCTTTACCCCCCGGGCGCTGAGAACCTTTGCTACGCTTCTGCCTCAGAGTCACGAGTCTCTATGGCTTATATAAAACCTTTTTTTTGATTATAAAATTATGCTTATTGTTTTTGTTAGCTGATGGGTTAATGTCTAAATATTTGTAGTAAGAACTATGTCACTCGTTTTAACTGAGTGAAATTAGAGATCATTTAAGCGAAAACCCTTACTTGGACTATAGATTCTATCTGTGCTCAGATTGTAGTACCAATAATTTATCATACAAAAAACATACACATCAGGTTGCAGTGATGGGAAACTCGTTTTCTTTCTTTCCATCAACCAGAAGCAGTCCAGTCGTTTTCATCCACAATAAATACAAAAACAAAACAAGTTATCATCAGCCAATAATTCCCACTGTTTTCTCTTAGCAAATGAGCGGTTTGGGTTCTTTATTCAGAGAAGTGGGCAGCTTGTAGCTGTTGCCGTCTTATCTTCTGCTGCACTCTACCGTTAAGAAAGGGGGCACCTCCCCCAAACTACTGGGAATAAAGGGACTGTCTTTCGGGTGGCACCGGAATAGGATGACCAGACACCGAAATACCGCAAGGACTACAAAAGTGAAAGTAGGACAACGAGGGCGAAAATAGAGAACATGAAATGAGAAAGCCAATTTTATTTTGAGGCAGTTTATTTGAATGAAGGGACTTGTACAGGAATTATTCTATTTGATCAAATTAGGAAAAAAAAAATATTTAAAAATTGAGATCAAGGTTCTTCTCTGGAAGCCCAGTGAACACTTATTTGTAGTTTAATTAATACGATTTATCTCTATAATTATTTATGAACAATTTATTTTTTACTTTAATTTATATAATTTAATTTAGATTTATCTGAACGATTCGGCTGCCGTAGTCGTCCAGTACCTCACGTATACAATAGCGCCCGGTGTGTTAGGGGCTTAATGCACATGTTCTTTTCTTCTATCCATTCATACATTCCGTTATAATCCATCGATAAATAAAGGTTGATTTGATTTGATTTAATTGCAAGTAGTGGAGGGTTAATTTTAAAGGTCTGGACCACATTTAAGCAAAAGGCCGGACAATATTAACATATTTAAAACGCCCGCCGGACAGAGGACTTATTTTTCCCGGACGTATGGTGCCACCCTACACCGGAAGCTAAAGCCTGTGCCTGGAGGTCAATGGGTATGCGGCTCGTTTATAAATCTCCTCCATAACACAACTTACCTCATTACATTGGTTGATTAGAGCGAAAAAAAAGTATATTAAACAACGCACTTGTGTCTTCTTTTGTTTGTTTTACGCTGATTTTTTGGGGGGAAAACACACTGTCATAGTTTGTAGCAATGTTGTAAGCGACATTTGTGCTTGTTGCAAGCGACACGCACGATCTGATGATTATGTCCGAATAAACCCTCTAATTTGGGTAATACGGTCTGTGTTTTACAGTAGAACTACAACAATTTATTCAGACCTGATTTTAATTCTATACTATAATTATGGAACGTCTATTGCGACCAGAGCGTCTAGACACAGACCCAAGTTCGAGTACTGCTGCCAAAGAATGGAGTCGCTGGTTGAAGACATTCGAAAATTCCATCGCGGTCCGTCCGCATGAAGGATTAGATAAACTGAGCCTGCCGGCAAATTTTGTGACTCCGAAGTTAATCTGAATGCTCCAGTCATGAAGACGCAATCTCTACATTAGCATCAATGTTGGTGAAACCCACTAACGAAGTAACTTTAAATCTGTGACCGCTCAACAGCATCGAGATGAAGCTATACGGGATGCATTTATCGCTGGCCTACGCTCACCTGTAATTCGGCAGCGTTTGTTGGAAAACAAGATACTTGATATTAGTAGCAAGTTTGATCAAGCCAGAAGCTTTAGATGCTGCTCAGGGTTGTTGTTAATCTTATTCAGTCCCTCTTGAGTCAATTCCCAGTGTGTCGGCAGTACCTGAAATTAAGCAAACTGAAAATACAGGAACTTTACCAGATTTGCAGTTTTGATCGATGCTTCTTTTGTGGACTAAACAGACATCCCCAGTCTTGTTGCCCAACACGAGAAGCAATTTGCCACAAATGTAAGAAAGTGGGGCATTATGCTGGTGCATGTAAGGGGCATCGAAATTCAACTACAGGTACTAGTCAGTCAACCTCCAGCGCTGCAATTCATATAGAAATTACTTGCGTAACTCCGGCTACTACACCTACTGGACTGTCACCTGCTGTCAACTCCATCTGCATTAATGGCTTCATGTGCAAAGGACTGTTTTATACTGATAGTTTTATACACCTAGATGTTGTGAAGGAACACTCATTTCAAGTATTTAATTCTACAAAAACAATATCTATGGCTACATCCTCCCTTACCTCTAAAACAGATGGATACTGCAAAGTGCAAATTGAGATACAGGTTATAGTATATAAAGACATTGAGCTATCAGTATTGCCTGGCCTGTGTTCTGATGTGATTTTAGGTCAAGATTTTCAAAGCCAGCATGAAAGTGTGACAGTGAATTATGGTGGAAACCACTGCTTTATGTGTGGAACCTCCCAGCTTATTTGCTAATCCCATAGCTGCCAAGTCTCGTCGATACAGTTCTGGTGACTGTAAGTTCATAGATTGTGAGATTCAACATCTACTGCGGGAAGGTATAATTGAACCTAGTAATTCTCCATGGAGGGCACAGGTTGTTGTCACTAAATCAGAAAACCACAGGAAACGCCTTGCAATTGATTATTCAGAAACTATAAACAAATTTACACTCTTAGATGTTTATCCACTCCAATGTATTGATGAAACCATACACAAGATTGCTCAACATAAAGTCTTCAGCACAATTGACCTGAGGAGTGCATACCATCAAGTGACTATTTGTGCTGAAGACTAACCCTATACTGCTTTCGAGGCTTGTGGAGCACTTTACCAGTTTACTCGAATTTCATTTGGGGTTACTAATGGTGTAGCATGTTTCCAACGCATCATTGATACCTTTATTAAAGACAATAATCTTGATGGAATATATGCTTGCTTAGACAATATAACGATTTGTGGGGTGTCGCAAGAGGAGCATGATTTTAATCTGAACAGATTTCGAGTGGCTGCAGAGAAAGTAAATATCACTTTCAATGAAGACAAAAGCATCTTTTCAACAAAGAAAATTTGTATTTTGGGGTATGTAATTGAGAATGGTGAATTACGACCTGAACGTCTGAGACATCTTAAAGAATTGCCAATACCCAGTGATATGAGGATGCTTCGTCATCGTCTTGGACTTTTTGCATACTACTTGAACTGGATCTATAACTATTCAGAGAAAGTCTGCCCGCTTATTATTACCACAACCTTTCCAATGTCAGATGAAGCACAAAGGGCATTTACACTAATCAAGGATGATGATATTTAATCAGTAGTACAGGCTATTGATGACGATTTAGCATTTGAGGTCGAGACAGACGCATCAGACAATGCCATAGCAGCTACGTTAAACCAAGCTGGACGTCTTGTGGCATTCTTCTCTTGTACTCTCCAAGGATTGGAACGACACTATGCTGCTGTTGAAAAGGAAGCCCAAGCTATCATAGAGTCAGTTTGACATTGGCAGCATTACTTAACTGGAAGGCACTTTACTATGAAGACTGATCAGCGCTCTGTGAGCTATATGTTTGACAAGACCAGAAGAAAAAAGTTTAAGAACGATAAGATAATGTGTTGGAGGGCAGAACTTGTTTTGACTTTAACATTGTTTATCGTCCTGGTAAGGATAATGTCTCAGCTGATATCCTTTCAAGGTCATATTGTGCTTCCCTTATTTATAGTGAAGATCACTTGCAAAGTATTTATGAGTCATTATGTCACCCTGGAGTAACACGCATGTACCATTTTGTTAGGTCCCAGTATCTTCCTTATTCTTTGGAAGAAGTAAGAAGGAGTGCAAATCAACGTTTCACAAGCTAAAACAGGCTCATCTCATTAAAGCTACCCAACCTTTGGAACGAGTAAAAGTAGATTTTAAAGGTCCCCTTCCTACTAATAGTAAGAACAGATTTTAACTTTTCATAGTAGATGAGTATTCACGTTTCCCCGTTGCATTTCCTTGCCATGACATATCTGCATCAACGCTTATTGCATGTCTTAATCAACTGTTTTCACTTTTTGGCATGCCAGCTTATGTTCACTCTGATCGTGGATCTGCATTTGTTAGTAGAGAGCTAAGGAAGTTTTTTACCTCTAAAGGTATTGCATGTAGCCGTACGACTGCATATAACCCTGAAGGAAATGGGCAAATTGAATGCTATAATGGCATTATTTGGAAATCCATCTCAATGACTCTTCATTCACGAGGCTTAAATGTTAAAAATTGGGAAATGGTTTTGCCTGATGTATCTCCATTCGCTCTTTACTTTGTACGGCCACAAATACCACTCCTCATGAGCATATGTTTAACTATTAGAGGCGATCCACAACAGGGTCTTATATTCCATCATGGTTATGTGTCCCTGGTCCTGTATTGCTAAAGAGTCATGTCGGCCCTGCCCATTTATTTATTTTTTTTCGCGCATGCGCAGTCAGGTTCTGGTTTCGGTAAGGAACCAGTGTTTCCAGGTCTCCGCCAGTTTATTTTTTGTTTTCGCTCATGCGCAATCTGGGGGGGGGAGTGGTTTTGGGCAAGGGAGCAGAGTTTCCAGGGCTACTCAAATTTTTTTATTTTCACGCATTCGCAGTCAGGGATTGGTTTTCTGCATTGGAACAGAGTATCCAGTGCTCCGCCCTTTTATTTTTTTTTATTTTCGAGCATGCGCAGTCAGGGTTTGGTTTTCTGCATGGGAACATAGTATCCAGGGCCCTGCCCATTTATTTTTTTATTTTCGCGCATGCGCAGTCAGGGTTTGGATTTCTGCATTAGAACTGAGTATCCAGGTCCCCGCCCATTTATTTTTTTATTTTTGCGCATGCGCAGTCAGGGGATGGTTTCGGTATGGGACCAGAGCTTCCAGGTCTCCGCCAGTTTATTTTTTTAATTTTCGCATATGCTCATTCTGGGGGGAAGTGGCTTTCGGCTTGGTAGCAGAGTTTCCAGGGCTAATCCCTTTAATGTTTTTTTTTTATTCTCGCCCATGCGCAATCAGGAGTTGGTTTTCTACATGTGAACAGAGTATCCAGGGCTAATCCCTTTTATTTTTTTTATTTTCGCGCATGCGCATTCAGGGTTTCGTTTTCTGCATGGGAACAGAGTATCCAGTGCCCCGCCCGTATATTTTTTTATTTTCGCGCATGCGCAGTCAGGGTTTGGTTTTTTGCATTGGAACAGAGTATCTAGGGTCCAGCACGTTTATTTTTTTTATTTTCGCGCTTTCGCAGTCAGGGTCTGGTTTTCTGCATGGGAACAGAGTATCCAGGGCCTTGTCCATATATATTTTTTTATTTTCGAGCATGCGCAGTCAGGGTCTGGTTTCGGTATGGGACCAGAGGTTCCAGGTCTCCGCCAGTTTATTTTTTTGGTTTTCGCTCATGTGCAATCTGGCGGGAGGGGTTTTGGGCTTGGGAGCAGAGTTTCCATTGCTACTCCCTATTATTTTTTTTCTTTTCACGCATGCGCAGTCAGCAGTTGGTTTTCTACATGGAACATAGTATCCAGAGCCCTGCATATTTATTTTTTATTTTCGCATTTGCGCAGTCAGGGTCTGGTTTCGGTATGGGACCAGAGGTTACACGTGTCCACCCGTTTATTTTTTGTTTTCGCTCATGCGCAATCTGGAGGGAGTTGTTTTTGGCTTGGGAGCACAGTTTTCAGGGCTACTCCCTTTACTTTTTTATTTTCGCGCGCAAGCGCAGTCAGGGTTTGGTTTCTGTATGGGAACAGAGTATCCTGTGCCCCGCCCGTTTATTTTTTTATTTTCGCGCAAGCGCAGTCAGGGTTTGGTTTTTTGCATTGGAACAGAGTATCCAGGGCCAAGACCGTTTATTTTTTTTATTTTTGCGCATGCGCAGGTAGGGGCTGGTTTCGGTATGGGACTAGAGGTTCCAGGTGTCCTCCAGTTTATTTTTTTTGTTTTCGCTCATGTGCAATCTGAAGGGAGTAGTTTTGGGCTTGTGAGCAGAGTTTCCAGGGCTACTTCGTTTACTTTTTTTATTTTCGCGCATGCGCAGTCATGGGCTGGTTTTGGTATGGGACCAGAGGTTCCAGTTGTCCGGCCGTGTATTTTTTTTTGTTTTCGCGCATGCCCATTCTCGGGGGAGTGGTTTCGGGCTTGGGAGCAGAGTTTCCAAGGGCTAATCCCTTTAATTTTTTTATTTTTCGCTCATGCGCATTCAGGGTTTGGTTTTCTGCAATGGAACAGAGTATCCAGTGCCCCGCCCGTTTATTTTTTTTATATTCGCGCCTGCGCATTGAGGGTTTGGTGTTCTGCATGGGAACATAGTATCCAAGGTCCTGTCCATTTTTTTTTTCACTTTCGCGCATGCGCAGTCAGGGTCAGGTTTCGGTATGGGACCAGAGGTTCTAGGTCTCCGCCAGTTTATTTTTTGTTTTCGCTTATGCGCCATCTGGAGGGATTGGTTTTGGGCTTGGGAGCTGAGTTTCCAAAGCTACTCACTTTAATTTTTTTTTCTTTTAGCGCATGCGCAGTCAGCAGTTGGTTTTCTACATGGGCACAGAGTATCCTGTGCCCCGCCCGTTTATTTTATTTATTTTTGCGCATGCGTAGTCAGGGTTTGGATTTCTGCATTGGAACAGAGTATCCAGTGCCCCGCCCGTTTATTTTTTTATTTACGCGCATGCGCATTTAGGGTTTGGTGTTCTGCATGGGAACATAGTATCCAAGGCCCTGTCCATTTATTTTTTTTACTTTCGCGCATGCGCAGTCAGGGTCAGGTTTCGGTATGGGACCAGTAGGTTCCAGGTCTCCGCCAGTTTATTTTTTGTTTTCGCTCATGCGCAATCTGGAGGGAGTGGTTTTGGTCTTGGGAGCAGAGTTTCCATTGCTACTCCCTTTACTTTTTTATTTTCGCGCAAGCGCAGTCAGGGTTTGGTTTTCTGCATGGGAACAGAGTATCCTGTGCCCCGCCCGTTTATTTTTTTATTTTCGCGCATGCGTAGTCAGTGTCTGGTTTCGGTAAGGGACGAGAGGTTCCACGTGTCCACCCGTTTATTTTTTTGCTTTCGCACATGCGCAATCTGGATGAAGCGGTTTTGGGCTTGGGAGTAGAGTTTCCACGGTTAGTCCCTAAAATTTTTTTTATTTTCACGCATTCGAAGTCAGGGTTTGGTTTTCTACATGGGAACTGAGTATCCAGTGCCCTGTCCATTTATTTTATTTTATTTTCGCGCATGCGTAGTCAGGGTTTGGATTTCTTCATGGGAACATAGTATCCAGGGCATTGCCTATTTATTTTTTTATTTTCGCGCATGCGCAGTCAGGGCTGGTTTCGGTATGGGACCAGAGGTTCTAGGTTTCCGCCAGTTTATTTTTTGTTTTTGATTATGTTCAATCTGGAGGGATTGGTTTTGGGCTTGAGAGCAGAGTTTCCAAAGCTACTCCCTTTAATTTTTTTTTCTTTTCGCGCATGCGCAGTCAGGGCTTGGTATTTTGCATTGCAACAGAGTACCCAGGGCCCAGCCCGTTTAATTTTTTTATTTTCACGCATTTACAGTCAGGGTTTGGCCTTTTGCATTGGAACAGAGTATCCAGGTCCCAGCCCGTTTATTTATTTTATTTTTGCGCATGCGCAGGTAGGGGCTGGTTTCGGTATGGGACTAGAGGTTCCAGGTGTCCGCCGGTTTATTTTTTTTGTTTTCGCTCATGTGCAATCTGAAGGGAGTAATTTTGGGCTTGTGAGCACAGTTTCCAGGGCTACTTCTTTTACTTTTTTTATTTTCGCGCATGCGCAGTCAGGGTTGGTTTTGGTATGGGATCAGAGGTTCCATTTGTCCGCCCGTGTATTTCTTTTGTTTTCGCGCATGCGCAATCTGGGAGGAGTGGTTTCGGGCTTGGGAGCAGAGTTTCCCGGGCTAATCCCTTTAATTTTTTTTATTTTTCGCTCATGCGCATTCATGGTTTGGTTTTCTGCATTGGAACAGAGTATACAGTGCCCCGCCCGATTATTTTTTTTTTTACGCGCATGTGCAGTCAGGGTTTGGTTTTCGGCATGGGAACAGAGTATCCTGTGTCCCGCCCGTTTATTTTTTTATTTTCACGCATGCGCAGTCAGGGGCTGGTTTTGGTATGGGACCAGAGGTTCCAGTTGTCCGCCCGTGTATTTTTTTTGTTTTCGCGCATGCGCAATCTGGGGGGAGTGGGTTCGGGCTTGGGAGCAGAGTTTCCAGGGCTAATCCCTTTAATTTTTTTATTTTTCGCTCATGCGCATTCAGAGTTTGGTTTTCTGCATTGGAACAGAGTATCCAGTGCCCCGCACGTTTATTTTTTTTTTCGGGCATGCGCATTGATGGTTTGATGTTCTGCATGGGAAGATAGTATCCAAGGCCCTGTCCATTTATTTTTTTTACTTTCGCGCATGCGCAGTCAGGGGCTGGTTTCGGTATGGGACCAGAGGTTCTAGGTCTCCGCCAGTTTATTTTTTGTTTTCGCTTATGCGCAATCTGGAGGGATTGGTTTTGGGCTTGGGAGCAGAGTTTCCAAAGCTACTCCCTTAATTTTTTTTTCTTTTCGCGCATGCGCAGTCAGCAGTTGGTTTTCTACATGGGCACAGAGTATCCAGGGCCCGGCCCATTTATTTTTTTTATTTTCACGCATGCGCAGTCAGGGCTTGGTTTTCTGCATGGGAACAGAGTATCCAGGGCCTCGCCCATTTATATTTTTTATTTTCGCGTATGCGCAGTCAGGGTCTGGTTTCGGTATGGGACCAGAGGTTCTAGGTGTCCGCCAGTTTATTTTTTTTGTTTTCGAGCATGCGCAGTCAGGGGCTGGTTTCGGTATGGGACCAGAGTTTCCAGGTCTACGCTAGTTTATTTTTTGTTTTCGCTCATGCGCAGTCAGGGTTTGGTATTTTGCATTGCAACAGAGTACCCAGGGCCCAGCCCGTTTAATTTTTTATTTTCACGCATTTGCAGTCAGGGTTTGGCTTTTTGCATTGGAATAGAGTATCCAGGTCCCAGCCCGTTTATTTATTTTATTTTTGCGCATGCGCAGGTAGGGGCTGGTTACGGTATGGGACTAGAGGTTCCAGGTGTCCGCCGGTTTATTTTTTTTGTTTTCGCTCATGTGCAATCTGAAGGGAGTAGTTTTGGGCTTGTGAGCACAGTTTCCAGGGCTACTTCCTTTACTTTTTTTATTGTTGCGCATGCGCAGTCAGGGTTTGGTTTTCTGCATGGGAACAGAGTATCCTGTGCCCCGTCCGTTTAATTTATTTATTTTCGCGTTTGCGTAGTCAGTGTCTGGTTTCGGTAAGGGACGAGAGGTTCCACGTGTCCACCCGTTTATTTTTTTGCTTTCGCGCATGCGCAATCTGGAAGAAGCGGTTTTGGGCTTGGGAGTAGAGTTTCCACGGTTAGACCCTAAAATTTTTTTTGTTTTCACGCATTCGAAGTCAGGGTTTGGTTTTCTACATGGGAACTGAGTATCCAGTGCCCTGCCCATTTATTTTATTTTATTTTCGCGCATGCGTAGTCAGGGTTTGGATTTCTTCATGGGAACATAGGATCCAGGGCCCTGCCTATTTATTTTTTATTTTCGCGCAAGCGCAGTCAGGGATGGTTTCGGTATGGGACCAGAGGTTCTAGGTCTCCGCCAGTTTATTTTTTGTTTTCGCTTATGCGCAATCTGGAGGGATTGGTTTTGGGCTTGGGAGCAGAGTTTCCATAGCTACTCCCTTTAATTTTTTTTTCTTTTCGCGCATGCGCAGTCAGCAGTTGGTTTTCTACATGGGCACAGAGTATCCTGTGCCCCGCCCGTTTATTTTATTTATTTTCGCGCATACGTAGTCAGGGTTTGGATTTCTTCATGGGAACATAGTATCCAGGGCCCTGTCTATTAATTTTTTTATTTACGCGCATGCGCAGTCAGTGTCTGGTTTCGGTAGGGGACGAGAGGTTCCACGTGTCCACCCGTTTATTTTTTGCTTTCGCGCATGCGCAATCTGGATGAAGCGGTTTTGGGCTAGGGAGTAGAGTTTCCATGGTTAGTCCCTAAAATTTTTTTTGTTTTCACGCATTCGAAGTCAGGGTTTGGTTTTGTACATGGGAACTGAGTAACCAGTGCTCTGTCCATTTATTTTATTTTATTTTCGCGCATGCGTAGTCAGGGTTTGGATTTCTTCATGGGAACATAGTATCCTGGGCATTGCCTATTTATTTTTTTATTTTCGCGCATGCGCAGTCAGGGTCTGGTTTCGGTATGGGACCAGAGGTTCTAGGTCTCCGCCAGTTTATTTTTTATTTTCGCGTATGCGAAGTCAGGGTTTGGTATTTTGCATTGCAACAGAGTACCCAGGGTCCAGCCTGTTTAATTTTTTATTTTCACGCATTTTCTGTCAGGGTTTGGATTTTTGCATTGGAACAGAGTATCCAGGTCCCAGCCCGTTTATTTATTTTATTTTTGCGTATGCGCAGTCAGGGTTTGGTTTTCTGCATGGGAACAGAGTATCCTGTGCCCCGCCCGTTTATTTTTTTATTTTCACGCATGCGCAGTCAGGAGCTGGTTTTTGGTATGGGACCAAAGGCTCCAGTTGTCTGCGTGTTTATTTTTTTTGTTTTCGCGCATGCGCAATCTGGGGGGAGGTGGTTTTCGGCTTGGGAAGCAGTGTTTCCAGGGCTAATCCCTTTAATTTTTTATTTTCGCTCATGCGCATTCAGAGTTGGTTTTCTGCATTGGAACAGAGTATCCAGTGCCCCGCACGTTTATTTGTTTTTTTCGCGCATGCGCATTGAGGGTTTGGTGTTCTGCATGGGAACATAGTATCCAAGGCCCTGTCCATTTATTTTTATTACTTTCGCGCATGCGCAGTCAGGGTCTGGTTTCGGTATGGGACCAGAGGTTCTAGGTCTCCGCCAGGTTATTTTTTGTTTTCGCTTATGCGCAATCTGAAGGGATTGGTTTTGGGATTGGGAGCAGAGTTTCCAAAGCTACTCCCTTTAATTTTTTTTCTTTTCGCGCATGCGCAGTCAGCAGTTGGTTTTCTACATGGGCACAGAGTATCCAGGGGTAGGCCCATTTATTTTTTTTTATTTTCGCGCATGCGTTGTCAGGGTTTGGATTTCTTCATGGGAACATAGTATCCAGGGCCCTGCCTATTTATTTTTTTTATTTTCGCGCATGCGCAGTCAGGGGCTGGTTTCGGTATGGGACCAGAGGTTCTAGGTCTCCGCCAGTTTAATTTTTGTTTTCGCTTATGCGCAATCTGGAGGGATTGGTTTTGGGAATGGTAGCAGAGTTTCCAAAGCTACTCCCTTTAATTTTTTTTCTTTTCGCACATGCGCAGTCAGCAGTTGGTTTTCTACATGGGCACAGAGTATCCAGGGCCCAGCCAATTTATTTTTTTTATTTTCACGCATGCGCAGTCAGGGCTTGGTTTTCTGCATGGGAACAGAGTATCCAGGGCCCTCGCCCATTTATATTTTTTATTTTCGCGCATGCGCAGTCAGGGGCTGGTTTCGGTATGGGACCAGTTTCCAGGTCTCCGCCAGTTTATTTTTTGTTTTCGCTCATTCGCAGTCAGGGTTTGGTATTTTGCATTGCAACAGAGTACCCAGGGCCCAGCCCGTTTAATTTTTTATTTTCACGCATTTGCAGTCAGGGTTTGGCTTTTTGCATTGGAACAGAGTATCCAGGTCCCAGCCCGTTTATTTATTTTTATTTTTGCGCATGCGCAGGTAGGGCTGGTTTCGGTATGGGACTAGAGGTTCCAGGTGTCCCGCCGGTTTAATTTTTTTTGTTTTCGCTCATTCGCAATCTGGAGGGAGTAGTTTTTGGCTTGGGAGCACAGTTTCCAGGGCTACTTCCTTTACTTTTTTATTTTCGCGCATGCGCAGTCAGGGTTTTGGTTTCTGCATTGGGAAACCAGAGTATCCTGTGCCCCGCCCGTTTATTTTTTTATTTTTGCGCATGCACAGTCATGGGCTGGTTTTGGTAGGGAACAGAGGTTCCAGTTGTCGCCGGGTATTTTTTTTGTTTTTTCGCATGCGCAATTGAGGTTTGGTGTTCTGCATGGGAACATAGTATCCAAGGCCCTGTCCATTTATTTTTTTTACTTTCGCGCATGCGCAGTCAGGGGCTGGTTTCGGTATGGGACCAGAGGTTCTAGGTCTCCGCCAGTTTATTTTTTGTTTTCGCTTATGCGCAATCTGGAGGGATTGGTTTTGGGCTTGGGAGCAGAGTTTCCAAAGCTACTCCCTTTAATTTTTTTTTTCTTTTCGCGCATGCGCAGTCAGCAGTTGGTTTTCTACATGGGCACAGAGTATCCAGGGCCCGGCCCATTTATTTTTTTTTATTTTCGCGCATGCGTAGTCAGGGTTTGGATTTCTTCATGGGAACATAGTATCCAGGGCCCTGCCTATTTTTTTTTTATTTACGCGCATGCGCAGTCAGTGTCTGGTTTCGGTATGGGACGAGAGGTTCCACTTGTCCACCCGTTTATTTTTTTGTTTTCGCTTATACGCAATCTGGAGGGATTGGTTTTGGGCTTGGGAGCAGAGTTTCCAAAGCTACTCCCTTTAATTTTTTTTCTTTTCGCGCATGCGCAGTCAGCAGTTGGTTTTCTACATGGGCACAGAGTATCCAGGGCCCGGCCCATTTAGTTAATTTTATTTTCGCGTATGCTTAGTCAGGGTTTGGATTTCTTCATGGGAACATAGTATGCAGGGCCCTGCCTATTTATTTTTTATTCGCGCATGCGCAGTCAGGGGCTGGTTTCGGTATGGGACCAGAGGTTCTAGGTCTCCGCCAGTTTATTTTTTGTTTTCGCTTATGCGTAATCTGGAGGGATTGGTTTTGGGCTTGGGAGTAGAGTTTCCAAAGCTACTCCCCTTTATTTTTTTTTCTTTTCGCGCATGCGCAGTCAGCAGTTGGTTTTCTACATGGGCACAGAGTATCCAGGGCCCGGCCCATTTATTTTTTTTTTTTTCGCGCATGCGTAGTCAGGATTTGGATTTCTTCATGGGAACATAGTATCCAGGGCCCTGCCTATTTATTTTTTTATTTTCGCGCATGCGCAGTCAGGGGCTGGTTTCGGTATGGGACCAGAGGTTCTAGGTCTCCGCCAGTTTATTTTTTGTTTTCGCTTATGCGCAATCTGGAGGGATTGGTTTTGGGCTTGGGAGCAGAGTTTCCAAAGCTACTCCCTTTAATTTTTTTTTCTTTTCGCGCATGCGCAGTCAGCAGTTGGTTTTCTACATGGGCACAGAGTATCCAGGTCCCGGCCCATTTTTTTTTTATTTTCGCGCATGCGTAGTCAGGGTTTGGATTTCTTCATGGGAACATAGTATCCAGGCAGGGGCTGGTTTCGGTATGGGACCAGAGGTTCTAGGTCTCCGCCAGTTTTTTTGTTTTCTCTTATGCGCAATCTGGAGGGATTGGTTTTGGGCTTGGGAGCAGAGTTTCCAAAGTTACTCCCTTTAATTTTTTTTTCTTTTCGCGCATGCGCTGTCAGCAGTTGGTTTTCTACATGGGCACAGAGTATCCAGGGCCCGGCCCATTTATTTTTTTTTATTGTCGCGCATGCGTAGTCAGGGTTTGGATTTCTTCATGGGAACATAATATCCAGGCAGGGGCTGGTTTCGGTATGGGACCAGAGGTTCTAGGTCTCCGCCAGTTTATTTTTTTGTTTTCCCTTATGCGCAATCTGGAGGGATTGGTTTTGGGCTTGGGAGGAGAGTTTCCAAAGTTACTCCCTTAATTTTTTTCTTTTCGCGCATGCGCAGTCAGCAGTTGGTTTTCTACATGGGCACAGAGTATCCAGGGCCCGGCCCATTTATTTTTCTTTATTGTCGCGCATGCGAGGTCAGGGTTTGGATTTCTTCATGGGAACATAATATCCAGGCAGGGGCTGGTTTCGGTATGGGACCAGAGGTTCTAGGTCTCCGCCAGTTTATTTTTTTGTTTTCTCTTATGCGCAATCTGGAGGGATTGGTTTTGGGCTTGGGAGTAGAGTTTCCAAAGCTACTCCCTTTAATTTTTTTTTCTTTTCGCGCATGCGCAGTCAGCAGTTGGTTTTCTACATGGGCACAGAGTATCCAGTGCCCGGCCCATTTATTTTTTTTTATTTTCGCGTATGCGTAGTCAGGGTTTGGATTTCTTCATGGGAACATAGTATGCAGGGCCCTGCCTATTTATTTTTTATTTCGCGCATGCGCAGTCAGTGGCTGGTTTCGGTATGGGACTAGAGGTTCTAGGTCTCCGCCAGTTTATTTTTTTGTTTTCGCTTATGCGCAATCTGGAGGGATTGGTTTTGGGCTTGGGAGTAGAGTTTCCAAAGCTACTCCCTTTAATTTTTTTCTTTTCGCGCATGCGCAGTCAGCAGTTGGTTTTCTACATGGGCACAGAGTATCCAGTGCCGGCCCATTTATTTTTTTTTATTTTCGCGTATGCGTAGTCAGGATTTGGATTTCTTCATGGGAACATAGTATGCAGGGCCCTGCCTATTTATTTTTTATTTTCGCGCATGCGCAGTCAGGTGCTGGTTTCGGTATGGGACCAGAGGTTCTAGGTCTCCGCCAGTTTATTTTTTGTTTTCGCTTATGCGTAATCTGGAGGGATTGGTTTTGGGCTTGGTAGCAAAGTTTCCAAAGCTACTCCCTTTAATTTTTTTTTCTTTTCGCGCATGCGCAGTCAGCAGTTGGTTTTCTACATGGGCACAGAGTATCCAGGTCCCGGCCCATTTATTTTTTTTTATTTTCGCGCATGCGTAGTCAGGGTTTGGATTTCTTCATGGGAACATAGTATCCAGGCAGGGGCTGGTTTCGGTATGGGACCAGAGGTTCTAGGTCTCCGCCAGTTTATTTTTTGTTTTCCCTTATGCGCAATCTGGAGGGATTGGTTTTGGGCTTGGGAGGAGAGTTTCCAAAGTTGCTCCCTTTAATTTTTTTTTCTTTTCGCGCATGCGCAGTCTGCAGTTGGTTTTCTACATGGGCACTGAGTATCCAGGGCCCGGCCCATTTATTTTTTTTTATTTTCGCGCATGCGTAGTCAGGATTTGGATTTCTTCATTGCAACATAGTATCCACGGCACTGCCTATTTAATTTTTTATTTTCGCGCATGCGCAGTCAGGGGCTGGTTTCGGTATGGGACCAGAGGTTCTAGGTCTCCGCCAGTTTATTTTTTGTTTTCGCTTATGCGCAATCTGGAGGGATTGGTTTTGGGCTTGGGAGCAGAGTTTCCAAAGCTACTCCCTTTAATTTTTTTTTCTTTTTTCGCGTATGCGCAGTCAGCCGTTGGTTTTCTACATGGGCACAGAGAATCCAGGGCCCGGCCCATTTATTTTTTTTTATTTTCGCGCATGCGTAGTCAGGGTTTGGATTTCTTCATAGGAACATAGTATCCAGGGCCCAGCCTACTTTTTTTTTATTTTCGCGCATGCGCAGTCAGGGGCTGGTTTCGGAATGGGACCAGAGGTTCTAGGTCTCCGCCAGTTTATTTTTTGTGTTCGCTTATGCAAAATCTGGAGGGATTGGTTTTGGGCTTGGGAGCAGAGTTTCCAAAGCTACTCCCTTTAATTTTTTTCACTTTTCGCGCATGCGCAGTCAGCAGTTGGTTTTCTACATGTG